>PVJO010013175.1:0-52729 GCA_004026905.1 Hystrix cristata
TGTCTTGCTTTTCTTTATAGTTCTACCATACACATACATCTCCCAGCTGTACAGATCGGCTTTGCCTGCAGGAGACTCTACATGAAGTATATTACACTATACCCTCCTTTGCACCTGACCTTTCACGAAACATGTCTGAGAGTGAGTCACGTCAATGAAAGCACATGAACGCATTTTCACTGCTACATACTACATTCTACTATATTACAGTATCACTGCTGTGAACTCTTGTGTAACTCTCTGGGTACAGATTTACACACATTTCTAATGGATAGAAAGATAAGAGTACAAGTCAGTGTCACGGACATGCGAATCTACAGCTTTAACAGACTGTCAATTTTCCAAGTGGCTGTAACAATTTTAAATTCCCATCAACCCTGCATTACTATACGTTCCCATCAAACTTACTTCTGGTCCTTGTTTCCTTTTTCATTTTCTTTGTGGTACCTTCTGAAGTGCAGAAGTATTCAGTTTTGATGAACTCTAACTTACTATTTTGTTTCGTTTTAGTACTTTTTGTGTCTTCTCTAAGAAATAGTTGTCTGCTCACACTTATGATGTATTTTTCCGTATTTTCTTTTAGAAGATTAATAGTGTTGGCTTTTACACTTAGTGCTATGATCAATCTTGAATTAATTTTGTGTGTCAAGACAGGCGTCAGGGTTTGTTTTTATTATTTTCACACAAATACACAATTGACCACACACCATTTGTCCATTAAATTATGTTGGTGCCCCTGAGAAAACAAAAAAAACAAATCAAAACAAAAAAAAACCCTTGAGAATCTATTTTAGAACTTTCTAATCTGTGCCACTGATTTACATGCTTTTCTTGACATACGCACCTCATTGTTTTGATTACTCTAGCTAAATCATATACATTTAATCCAAGTACTAATTTAGGTTCAACTCTATTATCTTACTAAATGATAATTGTCTTACCCACTACACATAGCTTTTCTCTCTTTTCTTGTGTTCTTTCCAATCAATTTAATACTTAGTCACTATTTTTCCTCTTGTAACTTGATCTTTTTGGGTACAGTGGCAAATCTGTAGAGTCTCAGCATTTTGGAGACTGAGGCAGGAGTATCACAAGTTTGAAACCAGCCCTAGCAATTTAGTGACTTAGCAAGATCCAGTCTTAAATAAATAAATGAATAAATAAATAAATAAATAGGGCTGGGGATGTAGCTTAGGGAAAAGGTCCTGGGTTCAATGCCTAGTATGAAAACAATGACCAAAAAAAAAAAAGAAAAGGAATAGTAAAGTTATGCACTTTTTTACTATTCTTTTAATGATTACCCTAAATAAGCACATGCCTTGTCCATTTATCAAGACTGATTATTAACTAGTGAATCATTTTGCCTAAAATATATAAAAGTATTAACACTCTCTACAGTTCCCTTCTGGCATTTATTTCAAAAATATTATTATTTTATACAGTCTCTGCTTACTCAGGTGCACCCACGTGTACCGTTTCATTGCTTTTCATTCCTTCTCCATTCTTCCATCAGAAATCATTTTCTTTTAAAACTCCCCTCAGTGCAGATCTGCTGGATGCCATGTGTTGCTAGGTAAATTTTTCATTCTGTGAAGATGCGCAACCATAACTTCTTCAAATAGCACGTTTGCCCTCTCTGTCTACTCTTCCTGAGATTCCCAATATGTGAATCTTTAGCTCTTTCTACTTTATCACTTACTCTTGTCATGTTTCATTCTTTGTTATTCTATTTTACATTCTAGTTATCTTCTTGTGAACTATTTTCCTGTGTACAAATTCTCTCTTCATTAATGTCTAGGTTATAGTTAAAACCATCCATTGAGATAAATCCAACCAATTTTGATTATAGCAACTTTTAGTTCTAGATTTTCTATTGGATTTTCAGCTAAGTTCCTTGCAGAATATTTCAATCTTCTTTTAATTCCTTGAACGATGCAGAAATCGAAAACTTCTGTTTAGTGGCAGTGTCATACTAT
Organism: Hystrix cristata; assembly: GCA_004026905.1. NCBI lineage: Eukaryota > Metazoa > Chordata > Mammalia > Rodentia > Hystricidae > Hystrix > Hystrix cristata. The sequence goes on from PVJO010013175.1 coordinate 1,977, forward strand.
CTGAAGAACTGCTTCATAAGAAATGTGAAGCCTAAAATGATATTATCTCTCTCCAGAGGGGATTCTGATTTGAATCCCCTCTTTGGATACACAGAGGCTCCAGGAGGTTAGGAGCTCCTTAGACCAATTTCAGGTATTAATTTTCATTACCAATCAGGTAAGTTTGAAACTGTCGTGTACGGCTCTTCTAATTTCAATTCACAGTTACTCTGAGGATATATCCCTGTAGGGTCCCACCTCAAACTTGGAACATTGATAAAAGCAACCAACTTTGGTAATCCCTAAACTTTGTCCCCTGGTCCTATCACACCATCAAAAGTTCCATGCAGAACCTGACTATATTACAGCACATCAAAGCATAATTAAATTAGAATATAATGATTTTAAAGGTAGGCCCCCCCAAACCCTATCTTCAGAAACTGAAAATGCATGCATAAGTAACTCACAGATTAAGAGGAAAGCCATGATGTAAACAATGAAAATATATATAACTGAGCAATGATTACGAAACATATCAAAACCTGTGGGAGGTTTATCCATTAACTAGACATTAGAAAAAAGTAGGAAATAATTAATTTTGTTATTGGAGGTTCTAGCAAACTACCGATTTCAGCAAATTCACAATCCAGTCTTTCAGTAGAACATGATAAATTTCTGCTAAAATCAACAAAGAATAGATAGTTGGAAATACTTCACAAATTCTGAAAAACATAAACATAAAAACATAAACATATCAGAAACCAATATGGACAAATTCCAATATAGTATTTACCAAAAAGTTATAGAATTAAATCCAATGTGATATAATTTATGTAAAGTATAGCCCAGCAAAATATAATTGAAATACATAAAAACTATGCACTGAATTCAAGACAACCTCCAGTAAAGAAGCAGAAAAGAATCTATTTAGCTGTAGCTATTACATTAAAAAAAAAATCCAAAGGGGAAAGAGAATGTGGAACAGTGTTAGAACATTCCATTTATATAAAAGTAAAAAGCAAAAATAAGCAGAGGTAGATTCAAAAGGCTCATTATATTATCCTTTATTCTTTTATATCCTGTGATATATTTCATAATAAAACTAAACACGTAGGCAAAAATAATGGAAGAGGAGTTGGATAAATTGATCTTTCGGATTCTCTTCTGCTCTAAGTCCCACCCTATTCTAAATGTTCTGATTTAATTACAGTCTTAAGTACCTATACTTCTTTCTTTTCTAATTAAATTTAGTATTAACTTTTTAGAACAAGCCATAACATAAATCAAATAAAGAATAAAAAGCCTGGGTGACAGGTATTTAATTTCAGTCGCAAGACCAGACTTGTGGTAATTCTTCTCTTAAGTAATCCCAATAATTTCAACACATTATTAATTAATAGATTTGTAAGAAATGTTTGTCAGTCATCTTTTCAAATTTCAACTTTTTTTCCAGCAATGATTTCTCCTGATTTCCTTCCTTAATGAAGTTAAAGTACATTATGGAAAGCCCTTTGATTAAGTTTATAGTAATTTTATTATGATTACAAAAGTAAAAAAGGGGAGGGGAAAGAGAGAGCAAGTAGAAGAGAGGGAAACAGAGACCAAGAAACAGTGATAACCTGACAATGGTCAGTACAGGAAGGTATGATCTTTCCTTCACTAGTTAAAGTGCAACTTTCTTCCAACTGTTCTTCTCTGGTGCTCCCTCTTTTTCTTCCAAGTACACTTTTGTCCTCCTAAACCACAACTTGCCTACTGTCCATCACTTTTGTCTAATTCCCTACATCTTGGTCTAGAAGGCCTTTGGTTCCCTAAATCCTATTTAGCCTCCACCCACTATAACTTTTACCCGTCCCATCAAATGAAGCAAAAGTTAGATTCCTAAACTTCAAAGCCTAGCTGACTTCCCTGTAATATTTGGTACCTTTGACTATCCTTCTCTTCTTAAAAGTCTTTCTTCCTCTAGATTCCAGAGCACGACTTTCTGATAACTCTCTTCCTACCTTGTTAACCACCTGCCTTCTTTCATGGCTGCTTTTTCTTCTTTCCTGGTGTTTTCTCGGGGTTCTCTTCAACCTCCTCTTTTCTCCCCGTATGCTAATGTGGGTGACAGCACGCCCTGTTGTGTTCTCAACAACTACTTCCATACCTTCCAAACACATGCTATATAAATATTATAAACGCATGCACGCACACAAAGTTGGAGGCAGGCAGGGGAAGGGGTCTTCAGCCTCTCCTCTCAGCTCCAAGTTCCAGGCTCAGTGTGTAGCAGAGGAGAAATGCCACCTATTCAGCCAGAGGTACAATATCTTCAAATCAAATTTACCACCTGTCTTTCCACAAATGTGTTTTCATCTCCCACCTCTCCTAAGCCAATTATTTCTATAAATGCAGAGGCTTGAGCTAGAAATTCCCAGGTCACTCCTGACACCTGCCTTTGCCTTGCACCTGAGTCACTGCACCAAAATCTCTGTTCACAATTGAATCTACTCCTCTTTCCACTGAATACCTTCCCGATTCGCTTCCCTTGTTTCCTGCATCTGTACATTTAAATACAATGTCCAGTTTACCATCAATGTTTCTAAAATAACCACCTGATTATACTATCGTCCCAGATTAAAACTTAATAGTACAGTATGTGACTCTTCATGACTCTTCATGACCAAAGCACCTGAGGACTTGCCCACCTGGCTTAAGGCCCTTTCTTTTTAACCTCCCACAACTCTTACCTGCTTTCAGCCTCCAGAGCAGTTTATACTTTAATCTCACCACATCAATATTAAATACCATGTTTTTTCCACAGTCCAGAATATTCTTTATTTTCCTTGAGAAATCTGTATTCGTACCATAACAATTAGACTCCAGACATATTACATAACATGTTATCACTATTAAATCAAGTTATTTAGTAAAAAGAGTATTTCCTGAGACAAGAGAGAAGATTTTTGGATTAAGCCCAATCCTTTCACTTTAGAAATGACAAAAGTAAAAGCTGTAGATGAAACAGTTCAGGTAAGATCACAGGCAGCATTATTTTATACCAACTACAGGTAAAAAAAGGAAAAAATAAGTTGTGCAACAAGTGGGACTTCCTGGATTAATACTTTGTTACATCATCTTAACAGATAAGAAAATGGGAATATGAGATATTTAATGAAGCATAATGATTCAGTAATCACAGTGCATTCATGATGAATGTGTATGAATTGAGCCATAAATACAAGTAAAAGAATAAAATATACTATAGTGTAAGTAATAGTATCAATAGTCCCAAAACCCTCAGCTTTCTGCTTCTTACCACCAAGAGAAATTCTCCTTTTTTAAATCACTAAATTCTCCTCTCTCACTGTTAATTAGAGCTATTAGTTGGCAATATGCTGGTCTCTTGACTTGTTGGATGAATTGCCACAAATTTGAAATTGATTATGTCAGAATTTGCAGGGCTTTATTATATGTTGAGTATAACTGTAGATTTTAATGGAGAAATAATTTTATGCTTTTTGAAAGTATGGTTTTTATCACTCCTAGCCATTTAATTGTTTTGTAAAGAAATATCTCCTTTCACATAAATCAGTAAAAATAATGAACTTGCTTTTCAGCCAACTTTCTGGGAATGGTCTACTCTATACGAAAAAGGAATTTATACAATAAATCATGAATATTCTATATACATGAAAATGGATATGTATAGTGAAATGCATGCAAAAAAAAAAAACAAAGAAAATCAACCCATATTATCCCCTCCTTTCTTATTTAGTAAAAATAAATGGAAGGAAAGAAAAAGAACCTAATTTTAAAATGGGCAAAGAACTTGAACAGATGTGTATCCCAAGAAGACACACAAATGCTAATCAGCACAAGAAGATACTCAGTATCATTAATCATTAGGGGAAAAAGCAAATTAACCTACAATGAGATACTAATTAACACCCACTAGGTTGGTTAGAAAAAAAAAAACAAAATGAAACACAGACATTAATAAGTGTTGGCAAAGATGTAAGGAAACTGGAGCCCTCCTGTATTGCTGGTGACACTGCAAAGGGTGCACCTGATTTGGAATACAGTTTGTTGGTTCCTTAAAATATCAAACACAGCGTTCATATGACCCAACAATTCCAATTCTTGGTATATATCCATGAAAGCTGAAAATATGGGTCCACACAAAACCTGTACTAAGTGTTCATAGCAGAATTCATAACAGCAAAAAAGTAAAAACAATCCAAATATTCGTCAACTGACAATTCAATAAGATGTAGTATATCCACATATTGGAATATTCAGCAAAAAAAAGTACTAGTTCGTTCTATAGATAAGCCTTGAAAGCATCATATGACAAGAAAAGTCCAATCCCCAAAGGCCATTCCATTTATATGAAATGTGCAGAAGAGCAAAATCCATAGGCAGAGAAAGTAATTAGTGGTTGCTAGGGACATGGGGAGGAAGGGATGCTCATTAGCGACTGCTAATAGGCATGGAGTTTCTTTTTAGAATAAGGAAAATGTTCTCAAATTAGGCAGTGGTGAGCATCATACAACTTCAAGAATATACTAAAAACTACTGAGTTGTACACTTCTTTCTAAAATGGTCACATTTATGATACATGAATATCTCAATATAGCTGAGATTAAAAAATGAATGGGAGATCAAAATTATAACTTATTTTCCTCTATGACAGTTCCCTAAGTGTAAAATTTTTAATGTGACATCAACATATGGAAAGTGATTATTTTTCCAAGTTATGTGTAATTTTCCCAGATTTAAGAACATTTTTCTGTCCTTCAGAATAGTAGTTTTGTAAATTTATGGTAGGCATCTTTATGCATTCCACAAATGTTTACTAAACATTAGGGAAGATCAAAAAGTTGTATTGTCAAGGTTGGGGATGACCCTCAGCAGTAGAGCTCTTGCCTGCTTAGCACTTGTGACCCCTGGGTTTGATCTCCAGCATCGTTAATAAAGAAATTAATTAGTTAATTAATTAAAATGTTTAAAAAGGTATTGTCAAGGAAGCACCCACAGAGAGTACTTTCTTTGTTTAAAATCTAATTGGAAAAAAATCACGTACTATTTCTGGTTCTCAGTTTCACCATCTGAAGACAGATTTGTGACATCTTTATAAAATATTTTCATCTTGAAAGTTCTATAATTTTATCAGCTCTACAACTGCAGAAGGTTTGTAAATTTTTCTTTTCTTATAACCCTAAAATGTTAAAGCCTAGTTTATTAAAAAACTGTACCTGGGTCCTAATAATGACCGATAATCATATTGAAATTGGACATTTCTATTAGGGACTTAACAGGAAAGCTCTACTCAAGGTCCACAGAGTGACTTAAATTGTTTATTAAGACTTCTAGGTATTCAGAGTAATCAGACCACAGGGCAACTCGACAGAAGGAAATAGCTCCTTTCATCCACCACTGACTATACGGTATATCTTCCTCCAGTTAAGGTTAGATAGTCATTTTATGAGTCTAACGCAATTATTTCACTGCTGAAATCCCAGCATCCTCCAAATCACCCCATTTTTCCTGAAACAAGACCAAACCCAGATACTTAATAAGACATTCACCCGATCCTCACCTGAAAAGATGGCTTGAAAAAAATATATACATACATTAAAAATTTGGCCTCACAATTTCAATCTTTCGAGTATTTTTCTTTGGCTTGAATTAGGTAATCCCAGGAAAAGACTGAAGTAAATTATACTAAAGTGACAAAATTCACTTCTCTAGCAACAGTCAGCACAATTTAGAGGGCAAATTATTGCCCACTAAATATTATTGCCACGAATGACACAACTACAGTACTAATCCCTACCCTATGATCATAATCTTTCTACCCCATTGTATCCTTTTGCTTTTCCTTCTGCAAAAGCCTTAAACCTAAAAATAGTCCCAAATAACCCTGTTAGTTTTCCTCTGGTAATATTCAGAGGTAAGAAGATAATCAATTCTGATCCGGTTCAGACAGTTTTCTTAAAATAGCTGCTTATCAAAATCAAGGGAATAAATTTCACTTTCTCAAGGCTGTGTGTGTGTGTGTGTGTGTGTGTGTGTGTGTGTGTGTGTGTATGCATGCATGCACTGGTGTAGTGCTGGGGATCAAACTCAGGGTTTTGACCACACCAGGTGAGCACTCTACCACTGAGCTACATTCCACTTCCTCAAATCTTTATCTTACAAATAAAATTTTGCTAAGCCTTTGTACTATGGCCACTTTACTAAGTTTGTTGTAAAAAATAAACGCAAATTTGGTGGCTTAATACAACAGAAATTTATACTGTCACAGAATTTTAGCAATTTTACCAATTTTAAAAGATACATAAGGACCTGAGCAGGCAGTGATAGACAATACATGTGTTTGACATTTTATTTGTGGGAATGATTACACAATAGCATGGGTTTGTCAAAACTTACAAAACTGTGTATGAGAAAGACAAATTTAATTGCATGTAAATTAATATACAGTTTAATAAAAATTGAACCAAGATACATCATGTACGGGTACAAAATAACCATGATGAATGTGAACATTATGTATACAATGTACCAATACATGTTCTTGGTTAAAAAAAATTGAAAAAATAATACAAATTTCAAGATATTTACCTTAACCATTATTCTATGAACTCATGCTAGCTTGGTACCACCCTCACAAACACACACACACACACACACACACACACAGTGTGTTACATACATATACCTTTAGTGAGAATTTTTTTTTTTTTTTTTGGTGCTGGGGATCGAACTCAGGGCCTTGTGCTTGACAAGGCAAGCACTCTAACCACTGAGCTAAATCCCCAGCCATATACCTTTAATATATATCTAAAATATAAAGATATGTGCATCCTGATACAATAGCAACCGAAAAAATATATGTAACACAAAATATAAATCCTATAAAAATTAAAAACATCATTTTTGTAGAATTCATTTCAAATACATTACAGATTGCAATCTGATAAAAATAACTGCTTAGATTTGACATAAGAAGAGAGAAAATGTAAAAGGAAAAAAAAATTAAAAAGTAATGCCAACATTTTTGTAAGAGAATGAAGCAGGACTCCCAACAGGATCATAGGTCACCTGGTTAGTGATTCTGAAGTATGAAGAGGGGTTATGGATGAATGCTGGTATCTACCCCACAAAATCCCAAATTCATATGTTGAAGCCCTAATCCCCAACATGATGGGATCTGGAGGTGGAGTCTGGAGAGATAACTAGGGTTAGATAGTCCCTCGTTATGGGATTAGAAAAGATAAAGAGATCCACGTGCACTCACTAAAGAAAGGCCATGTGAGGATACACTGAGAAGAGCAGTTATTTGCAAGTCAGTAAGAGGACGCACACTACAGCCAGACTTCCAGCCTCCAGAACTTGAAAGAAAATTAATTTCTGCTGTTTAAGTGTCCACCTATGAATTTTATTGTGGCAGCGTAAGCAGACAAAGACTCAGGCAACCTTACACAATAGGCCACACTCTGAGAATCTGGAATTAATCACTCATTCTTCCAGTATTTTCAGTTAACTAATTAATTTTTCAAGTTCTAGGGCTGACGTGGGCTCTTGCTGAAGCTTCACTCTGAGTTTATTTCTTGGGAAGCAGATTCTAAAAACCCCAGAAAAAAACAAGTTTATGTTGAGTTTTTTGATTTAATCTAATTTTATACTCCATGATGTTCAATTTTTTCCCTTTGATTTTTTTTTCTCCCTTTGATTTTCAAAGTTATCTGACTTTGCTTATATGTGAATTGCCCCGAATGGATTTCTCTTTTCAGGGAATTCCTCAGTGTACAAATCCCACAAGAATATCAGTCACTCTGCCAACTCTGTTAGGAAAACTGAATGGACTTCTAGGGGCCAACTTTAATTCTGCAACTACAATGCTATCAGTGTATGTCTAATAAATACAATTGTGTTCCAGCCTTCCTGTGCAGTAAAAAAGTTTGAAGACTGTTTAAAACCACTTAAGTATTTCTTTATTATTTTTCTGCAAAAAAAATGTAACTTGCCTACCTAATTTTTAATAGGTTTCATAAAACTAGTAAAAATGATTGACAAGTTTACTTTATAATTTTTATAATTTATAAAGATCACAGCTATAACTACAACTTTCTTCCCCAATAAATTCTGGTACAACATATTAATAATCTCATACTTTCTCTTTTAGCCTCTATTCTCAACCCAACCCCAATTTCCAAGCTGACGCTCTTCATTTAAGAACTGAACAAGGGCTGGATATGGTGGCTCATGCCTGTAATCCCAGCACTTCTGGAAGTCTGAGGCAGGAGGATCGCAAGTTCCAGCTCATCCTGGGTAACATAGTGCCTTAAATGAGACCCTGTCTCAGAATTTAAAAAGAAAAGAAAAGAAAAGAAAAGAAAAGAAAAGAAAAGAAAAAAGGGTTAGAGATGTAAGGCTCAGGGTTCAATCTCCAGTAAAAATTAATTAATTAGCATGAAAATATTTCCCTGAGGCCTTTAAACAGCCTCAGAAGTGCTGATCAGGCAAACCATCTCTAACCTCGATAGATGCTATATTTTCCCTACTACATTAGTTGGGAAAAAACTGTAGATTTTCAGTCTTTAAAAACATCATCATCATCATCATCATGATATAGACTATAATTATTCTACAACCACCCACTTTAATAATAAATGCTGGCACTCTTAAAACAACAAATGGAATGCCTTAAGATGCATTAAGCTCTTCTCTTATGAAACAAAATTTTAAAACTCACCGCAAGCCTTTTATTTTTGATTCACAATCAAATCCTTTTGGCAGTTAGTCTCATCTCAGCACTTAATGTCCTTCACTTCAATAAAACCAATCTTAGATGGCTGTAAACACCTTCCCTATTTCTCTGTGTGTCTCAAGAAAAATCAAAGGATGATCAGAGATGGAGTTCAGTCGCTGCGACTATGTAGTACACAAGAAAGTTATACTTTTTTGAACATTCAATCTGTTCACTTTTTCCCATTTCTGTTGAACTTTAATAGAGCGTGGGCACTCAGTAAATACCTGCTGTCATGGTGGTTATAAGTGACACGAAGAGAATGCTTATTAGGTAGCAGGCATTGTTTCATTTAATCATCATCACTACAACAATAAAAGTAGTGTTATTATTTAAGAAACCGAAGAGGAGGGGTGAGATATCTTATTCAAATTGACACAGCCAGAATGTGAATGCAGGCGACTGGGCCGTAGGTCCTAGATTCCTAATCACTGCATCCAAACGACAAAACAACCAACTTCGAAGAACCAGCATGTTTTAGTTACTTTTCTCTTGTTGTTGGGACAGAATACCCAACACCCAAAGTTAGGGGAAGAAAGGTTTATTAGCTCACAGTCTGCAGAGGTGTCAGTCTATAGTCCGCTGGGTCCGAGGCAGGGTGGCATGGCAGAGGCAGGGCAGACCGGCATGGCAGACCGGCAGCCCACCGGCAGCAAAGTGAGGAATCCAAGGAATGTATGCAAATAAGCAATGCAAACAAGCAGCTAATTAGCTTCTTCCTATATCTTTTATCTAGGCTACCTGTCCTTAGGGCCGGTAGCACTCCCACCCTGAAATTTAGTTTCACATCCTTGATCCCAGCAGAAACATGCCAAACCGATCAATAGATTAATTTAGTAACCACACACTCTAGATCCAGCTATCTCTTACCACATGAGGCTTTGGGGGGACATCTAGACACAAACCATAACACAGCACTCCAATGTATGTGTCACAAGATTCCTCGCTGCAAATAACTACATCTACTCAATCTGGTTTCAACAAAAAGGTTTTTAAGGAGCTCAAGGTATGTCCTGTAAGACCAGAAGGTCAGGCTCACCAGCCTCATCAACGAGCACAATGTCCGAATCGCCAGGCACACAGCATGGCAACTCCCAGGACCCTGTCCAGAGTGCCAAGAATTCCACCTCCGGAGCTCCCAACAACTGGCCACCCCCACTATGCCTCTTGCCAAAAGAGTGGATTCTTTACACAAAGGCATTTTCCCCACTAAAATCCACCATATAGGGGCTGGATGTGTACACAACTCAATAGTAGAGTGCTTGCCTAGTGTGTGGTGGGTTTACTTCCCAGCACCTCCAAGCAAAGAAAGTTCAGCACTCACTATTAAGTTCGACTTGGCCAATCTGAATTCATCACCCAATAAAGTTAACGTGCAACTATTGACTGTAAATAGATATGGCTTTAAATATAATTTGAAGTGATGAACAGTTATATTTACACTGTAGTTTTAGTAAGCATAGGTATGTTCAAAATCTAAGAGTAGACAAAAGTACAACGTAATGATTTGGAGTTACAGGTGTTTGCTCATGCCAACCCACTCCCATTTAAATGGTATTTATACAAGTAATAAAAATTCAGAGCAGAAAATTCTATGTTTTCCTCAATACATATACAATATCTTAAAAACATAACTGAGTTTTATGTATAGTCCAAAAATAACACCTCTCAACCAAAACACAAAATTCACATCCTGCAGCAACCCTCCATTCTTTAGAACTTCAGCTTATATTTAATTACATAATATACTCCCCAAATGTGGATATGCCCAGCCCATCAGCAGCGACAAAGAATCATGTGTTTCACTATTTAGAAAAGCTTGGTTTTGACATAAGAAACTTCAACTCTTCAGCATCAAAATGACCTCTTGCAGCCTGCACTCTACCCCAGATCAGAGGAAGCCAGAAAGGCTGCCTTCCCTGATAGAAATGCAGAGGTAACACACCACGGGACCCAGGTGAGGAAGTGTGTGCTGCCCTCATCCCGGGGTCTGCCCACGACTCCCAGACCAGCCTTCACCTTGAGAAGGAAGAATGTTGGTAGTTTCGGCCAAATACTACAGAGTTCCTCGTCAAGTCTTTGCTACACTGATTCTTTATATCTCCTGTAGTCTAGGCCTGTAGACTTCCAAGGTAAAATAAACTTGACTTTTTGTGCAACATGACTTTTGTCTTCGTAAACCTAGATATTATCTCCATCATTTGAGAACATGCTGCTACCATGACTTTGTTCCCAAGGCCAGCCTGATTGCTGGGCCCTCCTACCCATCCGGACCCACGTGCAAGACACTTGCCTTGGTTTCTTCCAACCTCTTCTTCACTAGTTAAGGAGGGGATCTACACGCTGGCCCACAGCCCCTACCTCTCCTTCAAGTCTGCTCAACTCCCCTGAGGAAAACCAGGTCATGCCCAGCTGTGCCCAACAGGTAACAGTAAAAGTGCCAGCAAATTTGCCTTGACTATCAACTCTTTTTCCATTAGGGAACACATTCTGAAATCTATTTTTAAGCACAGGCACAAAAGCAGGTGACACTGTGATGAAAGAAACAAAAACGTGACTGCCACAATAAAATTCTAACCACTTACAGGTAGTCATTATTTCAATGAACTGTGTCAGATGGAAAGGGAAAAAGAAAGATACATTCACCATGAGGCTAATTTATGGTCTCACTAAATCTAGCAGACTGAAGGATTTCATTTAGTCTATCAAAAATTCTTTGACCAAAGCAATTTTATTAAAAGCCCCTGAAAAAACCCAAAAACCAGAAAACCTGAACTTGTTACATCAACCAACAAAAGCTTCCCCTAACTATTATATCAGACTCCATCATTCCCACAATCTTAAGAGCTGACCCCAAGGAATTTGCCCTTCTAAAGAAGAAAATAAATTAATATTTTATGAATTTTTTAGAACCAAAAACAAAATAGGTATGATACTTTATAATTTCATATAGATTATATTTGTATATGAATCCTGAGTATTAATTGTACAAGGCTGATATTACTAATATATGTAGATTAGAAAATGTAGAATTAGAAAAAATTATCAACACATACCCAGAAGCATCTAAGTTTCCTAAAGGATAGAACCTCTCTGACTCAGTGCTGCAACTCCAAGTGCTTGATACCAGCTCCTCTGTCACTTCCCACTATGCCTAAGATCACCCTCAGCTTCCACATTCTGACAGCAATGACTACGTTCCAGATGCTGAGGTAAAGGAAGGGTCCATACTGCTCTGCAGTACGTGTCCCTGTACATGTTCATTTTCCTGTACATGTTCATTTCTCTATGTATATTCTCTCACTGGTCCAATGCTACACAGTTGAAATATTGCCACGGCAAATGCTCTCCTCAATGTTGGTTAGGAGTTTCCAAAATGACTACATTAAGCAGAACTAGACCAGAGCCTTGGCAATTATACAATGCACCGGGAAGGAAACCAGAGGAGGAACAACATGTGGTTTCAAATCAGAAAGGCAAAACAAAAAACTAAAACACTGAGAAAAATTTATGTTTTCAAAAACCTGGCTGAGGATGGTGGTGCTCATCTGTAATCCCAGGACTCTGGGAGGCTGAAGCAGGAGAATTACAAGTTCAAGTTCAGCCTGGGCAACCTGGCAACTTAGTGAAACTCTGTCTCAAAAAAAAAAAATGTTAAAAAAAAAAAAAAAGATAGGGCTGTAGCTTAATATGAAGCCCCTACATTTAAACCCAGTATTACAATCAATAATAATAACAATACTAATAATAGCAACAACAATAATCTGAAGCATTCTCAAATGCACATAGAAGATCTTTCCTTGACTGTTGGGATGGATTAGCACTGTTGTTTTAAGAGCTTTCGGTAGAATTGCTTCAGCCTAAGAGTTCATGAAACCTTTCTGGATTTAGGAAGCCCATATGTAACTCTCAGGTTGAGTATTTTTTTATTTGCATTTTCACTAGACTCTGAGTTCTTTACAGTAAGGGATCTTCTTACATCTTTTAAACCTTACATCACTGATATTTAGCACAACAGACTGCATACAGTAGCTTTTCAAGGGATGATATAAATGAGGGATGACCTTCCATCTCTCATTCTTTAACATGCACATTCCCCTAAAACAAATGCATACATCAATTTTAAGGGAAAATGCAAAAGTACTGCCACTCACAGACGCAGAGAATAAAAGATTCACTAAGACTATATATGAACACATAAGAGATGCTACCGCTGAAGGAGAACACTTTGCTTCCAAAAACAGTGGTGCCTAATAATTAGTGATTTGAAGTTTCTGAAAAATAGTCTGAATGCTACCAATTACGTTTAAGGCCCAGAAATTTTGGCCACACTGAATAAAGGAGAAAAACCTGGTATACTTTGGCCTGGTATACTCTGGCCTTTCACTTTGAGAAAATGACTACAATACCAGAAAGTCCATTGCAATCAAGTATTTCTTTTTTAAGACACCAATAAATAGTAAGATCAATGAAAACTTTTTTCAGGGAAATGATGCTTGTGGCCAGACTATGAATAAGGATGACTTAAAAGATAAACTGCAACCTGCTCCTTGTATAAACAGTTACTTCATCCAAACCCAACTCTCTACCTTTACAACATCCCGAAACATAATGCAATTGTGTCGTTGCACAAAATTGGTGAAAGCCCTCTGACTCTTGCCTCAACCAGGCATGGAGAACCAGAGGAGGAGGTAAGCACTAACCTTACAGGGAGCCTACCTGCCTCAGCCACAATCAGTGAGGTTTGAAACAGCTCTGAAGACAGTGCAAAATGGCCCGCCTGTTCACACGGTCAACCTATACCTGAGGAATTCAATCTGATAAAATGTAGCCTCTCTGCCTCCGCATCAGAGAGCATGAGATTCAGCTATCAGAGACAGAAAATCCAAAATACTGTGGGTTAAACAAGGCAAAAACTTGTGCCTTTTCTAGTAAAATCTATTTCCTTCTGCACAGCAATTTGGCTCTAGAAAGTCACTGGGGTCCCGGTTCCTTCCCGCTCACCACAGTATGTCAAGGGTACAACTCTCAGTCCCATTTAAGAGAGCTGAAGCAGCATTCCGGACAGCAAGACTGAGAAAGGCCTGTGAAGAAGAGACACCAGAGCTGACTCTTAAGGAAGGCTCCCCCAGAAACTTACATGGAGACTTACTTTGCAGTAGGCAGAACTCAGTCCTGTGGCTATAAAAGCTGCAAGGAAATTTATTAGGGGAAGTCATATTCCTGGTCAAAAATTGAGGGTTCTCTCACAGTGGAACAGGAAAACAAATATGGGGGTAAACTGCAACAGAGCATTCTGTCTACCCAAGTGAACTCCGCTCTCAGAAATGAAGTTGCTATGATTATCGACAGTGCAGCATGGCTATAATTTAACTTACTACTTCAAAACTGACTTGATCCCCTAACTCTCATTGAATACGTGCAAGCCATTTTAAACTCCTGGTATGTTATTCCTTTGGGAATCCTTTCCAAGGATTATTACAATTAATTTCATTTCACAAACACCATTGGTGAATAACAGAATACAGGGCCTGGGACACCACAAGTAACATAATTTACTATTCAGAAGGCAAAAGTTTCGCGGATGTTTTCAGTTCAATAAACAACTCTCTTAGTAAAACACTAACTTTACAAATGTATTTTATTTTCAAAACACAAACTTCGTGTACTCTTCAAAAATAATAATCCTAAGAAAATTTAAAAAACAACTAATTTTATGAGGTCTGAACATTTCATTTCAAAGAGAAGAAGGTAGACACCTGGATTGATTTATACACAACGATTGTGTGTAAATCTTCTTAGTCCCTCTTCATTTCAATTAAATTCATTTTTGTACCTACACATTTATATGACACTCCTATTAGGCGGTCAGTTCGTTCACTCAGTGATTCACCAAATACTTGTCAAGCATCTGTTTGTTGACATGCTCCATGTCTATGGCTCAAAAAAGCATGCTGCACAGAACTCAGGTTCCCCAAGATTTTAAACTGGGCTGGGAATACAGCTTAGAGGAAGTGCATTTGTGTGTCATGTGCAAGGCCCTGGGTTTGATCCCCAGCACACACACACAAAAGCGACTGCTTCCGCTAAGTATAAAACACAGTAACAGTTACTCTCAGAACTAAAGAACTTCTGGGATTTGGAACTTAGCTCAGTGGTAGAGCACTTGCCTAGCAAGTGCAAGGCCCTGAGTTCGATCCCCAGCAACCACCCCCCCCAACCCCTGGCAAAAGAACTAAAGAATTTCTTGTCATCTAGGTAAGCAGAGTGAATACCTATTGTGTTCGGTAAGAACAGACCCTCCAGCCTGTACTTCTATATATTTCCAAGAAGTGATGAGATGATGAGACAAAAAAAGATCTTACGAGTTCTTTCAAATGACTTGTTAAAAGGGATCTTGCTACAGAATGGTATGCAGATAATTTGGGTAACATAATTCTACAAGCATGAGTCAGAATCATCATCACTCTCGTGACCTTGGCCCTGAATTTGGCCTAAAACATTCTTAGTGGCACGTGAGAACTGATGATGCTGTACCGCAGGAAAATGGCAACATTTAAAATTCACAGTAGCACAAAACCATTACTTTTCCCACTGGACCTCTTGAACTTTAATAATGTCTGACCTGGTTGGCCAATAAGTTCTAAAAGCAGACAAAGGAAAATTGCCAATATTAGATACTGCTGGAATGATTTTTCATTTAGAAAGATGTTACGAGTTCTCTTAAAAATAGATAACCAATTTTGTGGATACTTAATTTTTTTGGGGGGTGGCCATCAAAGAGGGCAAGTATCTTTGTCTAACGCAAAATAAAATCTAGCTAAAAACTAGACTTAGTATATTCTTATCCTTACACATAAAGTAGAAATAAACACACACTCACACAGGTATATATGCATCAATCCAAATCAAAGATAAAGTGTGGGAGAAGTAGGTGGGAAGAATGCTACTCATTTCGACCTAAAATAAACAGCACCAAAGTCAATCTCGTTAAGTACTCAAAGAAGATGATTATACTACACAACTGCCATCACATAGACCAGATAATCGCATTTATACTGTTCATGTTACACAACTGAGGAGATTTATAAAAGCACAATGTAGGAATCTACCTTGATTAAGTCACTTAAAAGAAGCAAAGCAACACATAGGCGCTTCTCAACAATACATACTACAATTCTGAGTGGCTTTCTGCATGCCCCTTTGTTTTAATTAACTATCACTTTCATATCCTGTTATCCCTGTACTTTGATATATTAGTCATCTGTTGTGATTTTTACACAAATATCTGCACAGTGACTAAAATTTTCTAATACTGCAGTTTGTAAACTGTTTCTTAGGGGCGACTCAAAATCTACTTTACAATATATCCTCTCTTTGAGCCCCCCAAGATAACATGCAGCCAGAGGAGGTACAAGGCACATGCCCTGCTCTGAAAAATCAGATTTAAAGTGAGAGGTCACAGAGGGGGCTGAACAAAGGACAGGCACTCATCTCATTTTTATCCTAGAGTCTGTAAAAAGTTCTCCTTCAGGTTAAGCGTGGTGGTGCACACCTGTAATCCCAGCACTACAGGAGGCTGGGCCAGAATTGCTGTGAGTTCAAGGGACCCTGGCCATCATAGTGAGTTCAAGACCAACCTGAACTACATAGCAAGACTCTGTTTCAAAAAAAGAAGTTTCCTTTCATAGCTCTACCAAAACAGCAGCTTGCAGATTGGCAGGGTGTTACCCTGGCACTACATCTCACTTAAAAGATTTCTCACAGCCCTCATTGATCTTCACAACATCCCTGTGCAAAAACAAGAGCTCTTGAATTCACAGCAATAAACTAGAGCTCCAAGAAGAGTAAGTCACTTACCCAGGGCCACGTGCAACACTGCAGCACTACTCTGCTATAAAGGACAAATTTGAGTCATTTGTAGGAAAATGGATGCAACTTGAGACCATAATGTTAAGTGAAATCAATCAGACACAAAAGCTTAAATATTACATGGTGTCTCTTACAGGAGAAATCCAAAGTATAAATAAAGACCAAAGTAAATGACTCATTACAGGAAACGGGGAAACAGATCTTTTGCAAATGAGAAGGGTACCAAAGGATGGAGGGAGGGGAGAAGGAGGGTAGGGGAAGGGGATGTAAAAAGAATTAAGATGTGTTATGTACATGTATCAACTCCCCACAATGAATGTAAACATTTATGAACTGTAAACAGGCACTAATAAAAGTAAACATTAAAAAAAAAAACCAAAAAACGATTCACTTTAGGAGCCAGACCTGCCACCTGGTCTGGATCCCAGGCTTGAATGTGTGGCCCAGGAGAGGGTTAGGGCTCTGCCTGATGCTTGCCTGAAGGAGTACACTTCATAAGCCACACCTAATTACTCACAGTTCAAAAGCAGTACAATTCAGCTGAAGTTTTTTTTTTTTTTTTTCAAGTTGATAGATCCTAGATTCTTTACAATTACAGTTGTTTTATACTTTGTTCGTTTGCAGTTTTTTATTTTTGGCATTTTGCTAACATAGATCATGTCAAACTGTCAGTTAGTTTAGAGGATATAAACAAGAAACATTTATGTACATAATTTTAAAATGCAAAGAAAAAAGCAAATAAAATTTATCTAAACTTTTAACATATTCAGGAGATTCCTTGCCTAGTATTTTAAAAAATTTAACACTTTATCTAAAGAAAAAACAACTGTTATCGAAACACTACATTAAACACTAAAAATTTCACTGAAGGGTAATTTCCCTTATAGGAAGGTTACAGATACCACCCTACAGTATTAATATTTTACACCTTCCTTCTGGAAGTAAAATCCTTTTAAAAGAATAACTCAAGGACACCAAGGAGGTGAAAAAGAGAATCGACTAAGAGCAAATACTTGCAAATCATAGATATAAGAGACTTATATCTACAATATGTAAAGAACCCTTACAACTCATTAATAAAAAGACAGCCTAATTAAAAAGTGGACAAAGAATGTGAACAGACATGTCTCCAAAAAGATATGTGAATCAATAAATACATAAAAAATGTTCAGAATCATTAGTCACAGATGAATAGAAATTAAACCACTGCAAGATATCTCTTCACACCTACTAGGATAGCTATCATAAAAATGACAGATAGTATACAATTGAGGATGTAGAGAAACCGATCCCTTCATGTATCACTGATGAAAATGCAAAATAGTACAGCCACTTTACAAAACTGTTAGCATTTCCTCAAAATGTCAAACAATACGATAGAGAAATTCTATTCCAAAGTATCTACCCAAGAAACAGAAAAACATATGTCAACATGAAAACTTATATACAGTACTAATATTCATAGAAACATTATTCATAATAGCTAAAAGGTAGAAACAATCAAATATCTACAAAGTGATGGATAAGCAATGTAGTATATTCATGCAAGGAATTATTCAGCAATAAAAAAATTAAACAACATGAATGAACCTCAAAAACATTACACTGCTAAAGAAGCTAATCATATTGTCTGACACCGCTTACATGCACTGTCCGGAGAGGCAAATTTAGAGACACAGATAGGAGATTAGTGGTGCTTATGGCTGAGGTAAGCAGAGATAGAAACAGGAAGTGCTGCTAATGGGTACTGGGTTTTTTTAGATAGTGATAAAATTTTCTAGAATTGGATAATGGTAATAATATACTAAAAATCAACAAATTGTACACTTTAAAAATGTGTTATGGTATATGAATCATATCTCCACAAGAAAAAATTTCAATTAAAAAAGAATTAACATTCACAGCACATATAATAAATATAACTGCAAATTAGAAGAAAGGAGGGATATGTGAATCAATAAATACATAAAAAATGTTATTAGAAGGGAAGGAGGGAACAAGAGGATAGGAGAGAAAACAGGAAAGGGAAGGGTGGAGAAAAGACATGCAGACACATCCAGAGATAGAGCTCAGAGAAGTTAGTTATGATTCATGGGCCTACTTATTCTAGTAAACCAGGCTCCAGATGGAATGCAATCACATGCACATTAGGTCACAGGAACTGAGGCATTCTGGGGCATATACTATACTGGGAAACTTTTTTTTGGTGCCGGGGATCGAACACGGGACCTTGTGCTTGCAAGGCAAGTACTGTAACCACCGAGCTAAATCGCCAGCCCCTATACTGGGAAACTTTTTGACGAAGTTCTTTGAACTAATATATGTGATATTTCCCACAGTTTAAATACTGTAAAATTACGTCTTCATATTCTCCTGTGAACAACATCACTAATGTTCGTGTTTTATTTCCCCAAGACATCAGTGAACAAACTCCTGGTCCTACCTACACTTAGGGATGCCAGGCCCTACCCATCTGACCATCTAATAAGGTATTTGTAGCAGTAGAAACAATGGCGATGAGTAGATGCTCTTTCCTGTTCATTTTCAGTGGGTACCAAGCACGATTACACCTACTGTTCATAAATGTCCAGTGACACATTTAATTTTAACGACACAGTTTACAGCACCTTGAGAATCAGGAACCAAACAACACCTGGTTTCGCCAATATCAATGATTAACCAAATGCCACCAAAATGAGAGCAGTGTTTAGAAATCCACTGCTTTAAACCCAACTCAAAAGTCTGGAGCTTCCAACCTGTTTGACTTACTCCCTAGACAGGTGGCACCCTTACTTAGCGTAAACTAACCACCCCCTAATTGTACAAAAAGAGCTCGCTGGTAATTAACAGGAACACAGCTAAATATGATTATGCTCTTGGGAATATAAAATCTACAAACTATCCTTAGAGGTTAAGGGAATCATGACTTCTATAAACAGATACTTTAACAGAAAACATTTTAAATAAAATTTAGGTATACAGTATTAAGGGTTGAAATAGGCATCGTAAACTGTAAATACACAGATACCCAAATCCGGTTTTACCCAGAAGCTAAACCTCAGTCCCAAATAGTTTATTTTGGATGGTTTTCAACCAGATAATAAAAAGCAGTTTAATGTCAGTGCTGTAGTCATGGAGCTGACCACATGAGACTCTCTGGTGCTCCAACTGCACACCTCTTCATGGGGGCACCCCACCATCTGTTCATTCTTGGGAACGCACACTTCCCTCTGGGTATACATAGAGATACCAAGATAAAATCCGAATTTCATTTCCCTATTCACATCAATTTCAAAAGTAGTCAGCTTTATGGAAATGTATTCGTCAAACTTTCTATCATCTTTGTAATCTAAAAAGTGAACTTGTGCTCTTTCCATTAAAAAGAACAAAAATAGGCTCAGTTGTGGAGCCCTTATATAGGTTGAGAGGCCCCAGGTTCAATCCCCAGAAAAAAAGCACACACGTCAACAACAGAAGAACAGAAATCACGTGGAAGTTGGTATTTCTTTTTCTCTTCTCTTTTTTTTTTTCTTGAAGAACCAGAGATTGAACTAGGGGCCCTGAGCCACCCAGCCCTTGTTTCATTTTTTATTTTGAGACAGGGTTTCACTAAGTTGCTAAGCTCCCTAGGCTGGAATGGTACTTGCTGGGATTGCAGATAGGAGGCTGGCATTTCTAAAATGACATAATTAACCAGGCAGGGTGGTGCATACCTATAACCCTGGTACTCTGGGAGGCTGAGGCAGAAAGATATTAAGATTGAGCCCAGGCTAGGCAACTTAGCAAGATCCTGTTTCAAAATACAAAATTTTAAATGTGTTGAGAGTATAACTGAGTGTGAGGTTCTGGGTTGAAGCCACAGTACCATACTAAATAAATAAATAGTAATTAGAAATTTTGAAATACCATGCTTAAATAATGTATAATTATGCAAATATATAAAATACATGACATATGAGATATTAAAATCCTATATATTACATGATATACTCTGGAAAAACTAACAACAAGGTTATCTGCTGTGACCTTCTATCGGGAGAGAAAAGGAGGTGGAAGGAATTCTGGAACATGGGTAAGATAACACTCATGTCAAAAAAAAAAAAAAAAAACCCTCCTTGTCCCCACACAAGCTAATGAAGCAAGTGATAAGCTAGGGTCAAATTCCCACTTCTGCAATCAAAACTTATCATAGGAGCCCTTGAAAAGGGAGTGCATCTGTCATATGTTAATGACTTCAAGCCATTCACTGAACTTATAGGTGTACAGGAAAACTTAAAGGCCCTTTACAACTCCTTATGGGTATAATTAGCCTGTTGCAATTGTTGGCAATTCTCATACTGGGACTTTAAAAGGTCACTCCACTAAGATACCAAATTTGGAGCCACTCTCCCTTCTTGACAGATTAAGCACACCCTACAATTAGTATACAGCTGCACCTGTTGCAAAGCTTCTTTCTTCAGTGATGTAAATAGGGACAGTCAACAACATTCGAAATTCTTGAGGGATTATTAGGCCTTGGAAACCAGGCAATGAACAAATCTGATGCCTGCTGTTGAGGTGATGGATGGTGGGCACACTGACCACACACAAAAGCCGCAATCTTTATTCTTCACAGACAACCTCAGCAACACAGGCACCTCACCGCCTTGACTCTCTTGATCTTACAAGCAGTCAACATGCAATTTTACTGTTTAAGAGAACGGTTCTTTATGATCTAGCTGAGTTTCTACAAAGAACATAAAAAAACTCTAGAAATTTTTAAGTCAAACTAAGTAAAACAGCATTAGTGATTTATCTGAACTTATCTAAGCTATGGTGAAGAAAAAAATGCTACTGGTCACATATGGGAGAAGATTTTTCTATTTCATAGATCTGTACCTCTAAGTTATAAAATTCTTCTTTATGAATCACAAAGTATTATACACATTTCATAGATTGAAAGTGATAGTAAATTAACAGTGCAAAATAACAATATAATTATAGGATATACCTTCAAATGTAAATGCATTTAGGAAAGAAACAAGTTTTTAAAATTAGATTCATAAAGTTGAGAAAGTTTCATATAATCATCAATAAACCTAAAGTCAGTATACATAACTGTCAGTTTTAAGCATAAAGCCCTAAACTTAGTTATTCCCTACACTGCCCTCCATCATTCCACTCTTTCTCTTAATGAAAGAGAAAAGCGGACAGGGTTCTAATCCCTTTCCTTCTAAGCCATGTGAATCTCTGATATTTTTCCCCTACATCAGAAAAAAAAATTCTCTGGCAGCTGATATTTGTGACCACATAAACAAAAAGAACTCCTATAAGACCTTCTTAAATTAATGACACCATGTTTGGTAAATCTATTAGGCCTAACCTCTTGCTACTACCACAGCATATAACATATCATCATATGTCTTCAAATGCTTTCCTCCCACGCATAAAGTCTTTTTAAAACATAACTGGAATTTTATAAAATAGGAAGAAAACATTTTTTCAAAAGTTTTATTGCATTAGGTTAATTTCTTCTATGCGCATTAGATTACATGTAGAAATTCTTTATAAAGGATCAATAGAAATAACAATATAAAAGCTAAATTGGTGAGACCAATTCAAAATAAGCATTCTAACTCAAATAAATCTAGCACAACTTGATTAGAGTCTCACCGCTGCCTTCCAAAAATATTTCCATCTGCTATTTACTTAAATAAATACACACACACACACACACACACACACACATATATGATGCCATAAGTAAATTACAGAACTGCCTTTTTTTTAAACATTGGCTGTTGGGTCTATATAGTAATCAAATTTAGAAAACTATAAATTATATTTAAATTTATTATTTACAAGCAATTAATTATAAAAAACAGCAGCCAGGTGGCTTTCATTACATAAATTACTGTTAATGACAGAGACCTCATGCTGCTACTGTAGTTAGCATTTGCATGTGTCAAGTGCACATAGTCGTGTGTAACTACCCTCTTTAGAGTGGAACTCTGCATTGAGCACAAGGCAATATGTCCAAGTTTCAGATCACACCCAGACTAACTAATATTTAAGTCGCAAATACTGTAAAGGTTTTAATGATTGCTGTAGAGAGCTTGTCTTGTAATAACATATTGCTGAAAAAGCTTTAAAATAAGATACATAATTACTGAGCACGAAATAACGCTTAACTATAATGAAGTTCTATCTCTATGATTTAAGTATTACCCAAAAACATTTAATCAATTTGTTTCCAAAAATGTAAAGGATCTACTGATGGCTCACAAATACAGTTTTTACAATGACATTTAACATGTTCCTTCCTACCACAAAAACGGAGCTAGAGAAGAGATAATAACACTCTTTCCAGTGTTTTGTGTACTTTATTTAGATTTTTGTAATGATCCTTCAACTCTGACAGGTGTTAAGTCCCTTAAAAAGAAAAATTTGAACCCTCTGTTTCATTCTGCAGTAAAGCATGAGTTTTGATGATGTAACAGGAATAAATGAGCACAAATTAAATGCAATTTTTGAATATAAACATCCATATAAAAAAAGGAGAAAATAAAAATGACTAATGGGATGAATTTCATCCTCTTTTAAACTCTGAAAGGGCTATACAAATACTTCTACCCCCTCCACTAGTACCAAGACAAAAAAAGAGAGTTTTATGATGATCCTTCTTTACAGGATAAAATTCAAGAATTATTATTGTGTTCCTAACTAAATAATTTTTTTTTAAATTTAACTGAGAATCTCAGATTATCTAACCCTTTACTTTTCTTCTTCCCCTAAAAAGTCTCCCTTATTAATGACCGCCAGATTAAGTGGGTAATGAAAACAGATTAAGAAGAAATAACTGTGTCTTTAGCAAGTTAGTAGGTAATGTAGTTTGAAGAACATAGAGAAAAGGAGGGCACGAAATACTGGTTAACAGTTAAGGAGTCTATGTTTACTAAGCACAAGTATAAAGTAACTAGGTGAACTTTCTCAGCTAACACTTCAGAAATAATTTGCCATTTGGGGCCAAACCAATCATCCCGAGGAAGGAGTGGGTTTTGTAAATTCACCACCCATGATGTTGTCTTTTAGTGCTCAAAACAGAACTCATCTTTAGTAATCACTTTATAATGACTACAAATTATAAAAAAAAGCCAACTTCACAGTCACATTTCTTATCTTGCCATAATATGGGATGGCTACTAAGTCTAGAAACACAGACATACATAATAAAGGATTGTTATTGTTATTGAACTGTGATACACAGCAAAATTATGTCTTCAGACTTTTCGATCACCTTGTAGCATCAGCCCCCTTATTTGTCAACCTTAATGATGTTTGTCTAGCTCCAAATGCCAGATCCATTTTCAAAGTACCAAGGGTTGGCACTCCTGAAAATCTGGAAAAGATAGTACCACATGCTTTAAAAACACTCAAAAGAGAAGGCCCGGGAGTGTTTTGGCTATCATTAGAATGTGTGTCTAGTAGGAAATAAAATTCATTTAGTACTTTTTAAAAAATGTAGTCATTATTTATAGTTGCAAAACACGTGGAAGAAAAGAAAGGTACAGTTATCTGAGGACATTAAAAGAATTACATGGAAGACAAGAGATGGAGGGGCTAACAGTCTGCATGCACTAGAGAGACCACCTAACAAGACAATCAGCCTTTCCACTGCAGTGCTGGGAAGCATTTACTTGGTGTACCTACGCTTAAGAATTAACAGTAACCTTTGGAAAAATGTAAATAAACCTGTTGCAAATAAGGAAGGGTGGGGGAATGGAAGGGAGGGGAAGGGAAGAGGGGGAAAAACCACGATGTATCATGAACTGGTACAAAATAACCATGTTGATTATGATCATTATGTATACAATGTACCAACACATGTTCTTGGTAAAAATTTAAAAAAAAAATGAATTAACAGTAACTGAAATTCATACTCTCTATTATTACACAATAATTTTCAACACTGTAAAGAGATCACGCATGTCTTTTTTTTTCCTCCTCTCAGTACTGAGGACTGTTCTCAAGGCCTCCACACTGAGTTACATCCCCAGTTCTTTTTTTAATTTTTATTATTTCGAGATGGGGGTCTCACTAACTCACTAAATTGCCCAAGCTGGGCTTGTAATTTCCTGTCTCAGCCTCCCAGGGTATAGGGTTTACAGGCACATGCTACCACACCCAGCTATGTCTTTCTAAAGTAGGAACAATAGTTTTATTACTATGAGAAGAAAAAAACCGAGTGCTGCAAAGTAGTGCCTAAGAGCCTGGGTACTCAGGTGTATGATGCAAGTTAATGACTCTGATGCCGTGGTCAGGTCATGTTCATGGTGAGCTTTCCCAGTCTGTGAGTTGTCTATTTTTATGAGGCTGGAGGCAGTACATTGTTCTACTAAATAGGACACAATGATTTTACTCAAAAGGTTAGGAATCCTAGTCCAAGAGAGAGCTGAAATCAAACACCTAATGTAGATGGTTAAGATAAAACATCTTACTCTGAAGAGGAAGCTAAAAGCCTTCTGCCTAGGAAATCAAAACATTTGAGACATCATGGCAGACTGAGAAAATCAGAGAAGAACCCTCCAGAAATGACACAGCCAGTTCCCTGTGGTGAGTACAATGTCCTACGGATGTGCAGTTGAAAATCTCTTGAAGAAAAAAATTTACTGAGGTTTAGTAATAGGGAGCAAATCATTTCAGAGAGTCCAGCTTTACAGAAATAATTCATACCAAAGATCACAGAGGTATCCATTTGAAATGACCAGGGTTTGTTAAGTGATGCCACAGTCTCTATCTAATCACGGACTTTACATGCCTAAGATTATGAAAAGATCATGGGGAAGAGAAAAAAACCAAACTTCTGACCACAAGTCCATCTTGATTCCAGCCAAGAAGTCACATAAAAACTCTCTTTGAGGGGTTGGGGAGTTAGCTCAGTGGTAGAGTGTTTGCCCAGCAAGCACAAAGCCCTGAGTTTGATCCCCAGCACTCCCCCAACCCCCCAAAAAAACCCTCTTTGAGTGTTAAGTTACCTTGTCCTCAGGTCTAAGGCACTTCCACATGGTGCCCATTGTCAACCCCTAATGAAATCTCAGTCGCTAAAATCATTCACATTCTCAAGGAAAACTACTCCTACCTCCAAATGTTACCACTCCACAATGATGTACAGTTAAGTAAATGTTAAAAAGACCTTTTGATTCTTCATCAAAAGTATAAGTTTGCTTCCTAAAAATAATGGAAAGAAATTACTTTGAATTATACGAAGCAAATCTATTTACTACCTCTTAAGAACAAAAGTCAGTAACTAAATCAGAACCACCGAAATTGGATAAAATGATAGAAATATAAATGATTGAAAACTTTACCTACAAATATTAGTCAAAGTTCACTTAGGGTCCATTCCTTTCACCTAGTTTTACATCAAAGTTTTATCAACTTCAGAAAAGTAGATTTATAAAGAAACCACAGACCCCAGGATTAGCACTGCTGTTGTGTATGACACTACAGTTAATATCTTTGGCACATGAATGTGGATTTTTATACCATCACCAAAGCACTCAGTTAAAATACAAATTTCTACTAAACCAAACCATAAACACATTTTTAACAGAAAGGGGCTGTCTACTTGTTTATAATCTGTTACCTGGGAAAAAAGCAGAAGGTCTCTCTAGCCATCTAATCACCATATCAATGACACATGCCACAAGAGAGAAGCACTAGTTTATTTGATTGATCATGGTAGATAAACTCCAAATAACAGAGAAATTAACAAATGCTTGACATTTGCTCAACATCCATTATTCTGACACCGCTTTCAGAATTTCAAAGCCTGGGAGTATGCTTAATCAACATTCATATTCCCTTGTGAGCTACAGGCACCATATTGCACCCCGCCTTCATACTGATGAAAACTGCATATTGGCCATTTCCAAAATGTTCTGGGACTCCACACAGGGCCCCTTTTCTCTCTTGTTCCTGCTCTGCAGTTTTCTTTTAAACACTTCCAAGATAAAAGCATCTGCCAGTTTTTCTCTCTAGGGATGTATGCAAAATGAACTTAACAGTTTTAAGGCAGGAGTAACCCTCACATCTAAATTCATTCATAGGACAGAAAAGGGCCTAAGAGGCCTCTCCAGGGACAAAACCCTGCAGAAATTCTCCCCACACACAACAGTGGGAGCTTTATAAAATCTACGTCCAGACAATTTCCAATTCAAATACCCAACATAGCATGACCTTTGTCAGATCTCTGAGCATAAGATGCACCCATGATTTTTTATTCTAACCAGCACAGACATTAGACAGGGCACTATTGCTAAGCAGGAGGTTCAATATTTGCATGCTCTTCTATTGTGAAAATGTAACAGTGACAGCACTGTGTCAAATTCTTTTCCCTCTAGAACTTTAACTCCATAGGAGAGGCATGGCTGACAGATGACTCCCCAACATCTGTGTTATGTACACTGCACAGCTGAGGAGCCCCGATCACTGTCAGGACATTATGGAGATGACCTATACCTCTCTGATGCCGTTTTCTTATCCTTACCCTCCATCCCCAAACAAATACATAAATAACTATACTACAAATTTTGCAACTTCAAAACAAAATATAAAAATGGCAAGACAGATTAACATACTTTATATTCATTAAGCTGTTCACGTAGCAGTTCAACATATGTTGTATAAATGTCCTATACCAAATAATTCATCAGATCTGACATAGTGCACATCATATTGTTTTATTTAAAGCACTTACTAAAATTTCATGGATCAAGCATCACTTCTGAAAACACAGAGAATATGCTAGAAAATATTTATTCACCCCCTGTGATTTATTTTGATTACCCTTACAGCTACATGATAAAGTGGAACTCACAAAATTACAAGGTTAAGTTTACACAGCCATTGCGTTGTATACTAAAATATAACAAATGGTTCCAGGTCTTCGTTCTATTTTACTTTCATTTGGTGTTAACCAGAGCACTAAACTAAGCGCTTAGCTGCCTACTGAATATCTTAATATTTTTAAATAGGACTTTAAAACCCTGACCCAGAGAGTGAGAGCTTAAAAAACAATCTCAGGAAAGAATAGGAAGTCCTCTTCATGGAACTGCATAGAACAATACTGGCCAAAACGAACAAACACACTTCCAAGTCATCTTCTCCTCAAAAGAAATCATAAAAATGAGCACTGGCCCATATCTGAAAGTTAGCAAGAATTCACAGAATGCATAAAGGGATATGACATTGAGCTAGGGACAAAAGTGAGGAAGAAGAAGATAAAATCACTGCAAAATGCACAGCTCTTATCCAAAGGAATTCACAATCTCTCTAAGAAAAAGCAAACGTGAGTTCTGTGTGTTCCAAATGAACAGGTAAAAGTAACTACGATGGTCAAATTAAAAATGAATATTCTTAGTGGATGTAACTGAATATTCAAGAGACAAAAAAGAGGGTATTGGGGAAAAACAGACAGGAAAAAGGAAGACATGAGAGGAGGGGATGGGAAGAGGAGGGAGGGAGGAAGAACTTGATGGACTGAAGGAAGGAAGAAGGAAAGAAATCAGACAAGGCATTTGAGACTCTTTTTCATCAATTTCCCTCTAAGGTTTTTTCTTGGTATAAGTCTCCCAGACAAAGCAAATATTTTTTTAAAAAGGTAAAAAGATCAGAAAAATATGAGAGCCTTAAACAGAAAACTTCAGAATAGCTGTTCAAGAGAAACATGAATGTTTGTTGGCCTGATCACTTTTGAGAAAACTCTTTAAAAAGTTTATCAGATCAACTATCTTGGTAAAGAATACTAAGGAGAAAAAAAAAGCCTTTTAATTTCCAATGCACTATTTTGTCTAAAATGAAGTAAAAGTGAAATGAAGACAAGGAAATATCTTTCTTAGGAATTAAGTTTTGTTTCCATTTATGAGTGACAAAGTAAATAAGAACCATCCCAAGGTAGCAACAAAATAATCTTCCCACAGTAAAATTCTCAGATACTCAAAAAAGCACCATATGTTTCAAGGTGTAGACACAGCAGTCCAGAAGCAAAGTGTAAGCGGCTCAAAAACTTGACCTTACCATTACATGACAGGAGAGCTGACGGTCAATGAGAACTTACGTGCAGCAAGAAAACCACGAAGCCATATAATACCGTATTGCAAGCCAGGCAGCAGAGTGACTTTAGATGAATAAGAGTTTATTGTAAAAATACTGAACAGTCTATCATACTGCACCTTCAGAAAGCCAAGATAAAGACTACAAAGTCAAACAAAGATTGTATAGAAAATAGTAAAGTCCCAATCTCTCAAAAGAAAAGAGCTAAAAATAGGAAAATAATGTTGCTTGCTCTCATGTAAAGTGATGATGCATCTGCAAAATTCTAAGCAAAGAACACTTTAACCCTTGAGGTTTTGGATCAGAACAAACTACTTGCCCCTTGAAGCTTCATATGAAAGTGAGTGCTGTCATTAGGAGCCAGCCTCAGGAGCTGGGATGTAGTAGGGAACCTATGTATCAAAAAATTCAACAACAGTTCTTTGAGAGTATTGAGGAAAAGAATGAATTTGAGTGTTCCAAATTCTTGCTGGGACCCCCTATCATCACCATCATTCTGGAATTTTATTTCTAGACAAGAAATATATTTTACCTTTCTAAGATTATTTTCTGGTTACAAGTCCACTATTATGAACCTTTCAGTGAATCACTGAATAGGGTACTTAAAGGGATAAACAATTATAAAAATAACTGTCACAAGAGCATACATTTTATTTTATTTAGTGATGTAATAAGCTTAGGGGCATATATCAGGTCCAAAATGGTCTTGGTCATTAATTTAAGCAATAAATCATAGGTCTTGCCAACAATGACGGCAAACAGATGCTAACAAGGAAATGTATTATTTAATATTGCCATGTGTTATAAAAATGTAAGTGTGTTTAAGACATGTCTTAAATTTTTATAATAATATGCATTTAATACATTACTGTTTTGACACAGGCAGGGATCAGATTTATAGGTCCCATTCTGTAGCTGCTTCTTCTGTGAACATGAGAGCAAATTCTGGATTTTTTTTTTATTTAAAGAGGGGAAATCTTTGAAATGCACACTTGCAACAATATCTAATTGCTTGTCTTGCTGTTTTATAGTAAATAATGTCAGCAATTAAAACTCATTAATATGAATCTGCATACTTTGCCTAATCGAAAAAATAGAACATTTTAAAATCACAATTATTAAAGAAACATTATAATCTAAATATAGGAGCCCTTTTCAAACAAGTCAGCAACTAATTTTTCTCCCACTCATTTTGAATTGTTCTGCAAGATATTGGACAAAACTCAGTAATTTAATGAATAAGTTAACAAGTAATGCTCAATATTTAAACTTGGAAGTGACAAACTGAGACAGCTCCTACTCATCTCTTTGTACAAAAATCCACAGGAATAAACAGTAGCACCTCAAAATACAAAAGAATTTACAATTGAGTCGCTTTCCATAAATTTGACAAATTATGCCAAGCCATAATATCATCTCCTCACTATTTCCTTTCAGAGCACTCAGTTTGCATCCCTTCGCCAGCAGGCTGCATCCTCCTCAGGAAAGAGCTTGTGAGAGAGGCAAATTAGGGGCTAAGAAATTAACACAAAATGCCTTTTTAAAACACTGAGCCTTTTTTACATTAGCAAGATGCCAACTCTGCAGAAAGCATTTTTGTGTGTGCACAATATTTTGTCCAAATTTCCTTTTCAATCAACTCTCCTAACTGCCAGCATGGTCTTCTCCCTTTTGTGTGCAGGCAAGAGTCCATGCTTTTGAACACTTGAGGAAGCAGTGCTTGGAGTATGGAAACTAAATTTTCTTCATTAAATCTACTGAAGCAGATATTAAAAATGCATTTAATATACTGGCGATGGTCGGTGGGCACCGCTGACTGTGACAGGCCAGTTACTGATGATGCGTCGTCAGATGGCCTTCTCAGCAGGCGCCTGGGTCTCAGGCTGCTGAAGGACAGCAATATCTTCCCCTGTGTGTAAGCTCTATTCATCTCTCAAGTATTTACTAAATCACAGGCCTCTGCACACATAGCCCACGTTTCAGCGTATGCTAACAAATGATGGATGGCCTCGTCAATTCGTTATGTCCTGAAAGCATGGTTTCCTGCCATTCCAATCATCAAACCTCAGCGCTTCAGAGCTGATCAGTCCCAGGGAATATATTTTGCAGGCTCGATTAAAAAAGTAGAAGTTCTTTCCATTAGAATCTCTGACACTCTCTTCAACTATATGTTGTTTCAATCAATTTATTTGGGCAGAATATATTCAATAAGTATTCAGATAATCCAACACTATAGGTCTTTCCTGTTTGCTAGGGTGTACTTTCATTTATAGCAAAATCATCAAGGTATTTGATGATAAAGTATTTAATAGTAAAATTTATGTTTTAACACAATTTTCCTTCTAGATACAGCAGGTAAAATCTTAAAAATATTTTATACCATTATATCATGCTATATAACATAAGTGGATTAGCCAATGCACTTTAAAAGAA
Organism: Hystrix cristata; assembly: GCA_004026905.1. Lineage (NCBI taxonomy): Eukaryota > Metazoa > Chordata > Mammalia > Rodentia > Hystricidae > Hystrix > Hystrix cristata. Next base: position 33,151 of record PVJO010013175.1, read on the forward strand.
ATTCCAAGGGACTAACCAATCTCTAAATCATGTGTGCTTTTAAAGATAATAATTCATGTGATGTCTCTTAATTATAATCTATATAAAGGCATAAACCACTGAAAACTTCTTCTGACAGTTCTAAAGTTAGATGACAAAAGTTCAACTTGTCAAAGAAAAAAACCCTCTTGAAAGAACATATATTTTCAGTTCCAATCTTATATATGTCACTTGTCTTTTCTATGAGCTATAGAACACTTTTATTTTTAGCTATAGCTTATCTATGGAACAGATAATAATAGCACACTCATACCTTTCACTCACAGACAGTAAACTTGGTAAAAACAGATGAACTTACCCCAAATAAACAGAGAGCTGAACCTTGAGGAAATGGGGTGGTATTCAAGGGCCAAACAATTTGCTATAAATAAGCTTCTCAGAATGCTAAGAAAAAAATCTTCAAAAAATATTTTTAAAAAAATATCAGGCTCCCATCTATCCAGTAGTCAGGCAGGCTCTGAAGCACCCATAAGCTCTACCACATGACCCTGCCATTCACCTCAACCTTAACCTCAAGATTAAACTCGCTTTTATTGCACACAAAGGTCACCTGTATTGGGTCAAAATTCAAAATCCCTTGTCAGAAAAGGGTGATATATTCCAACCTTTCCTTCTCTATGCACCAAATTTTTCATGGTAAAGTCATATTCAGCACATAGTATATTCAGCAATTTATTGGGCCATTATAATACAGAGCAGAATACAACTGTCCAAAAAACTCCCACATGAATAAAATATTTCTCATGATAACGTACCAAATCGAGACTTCTTACACACCTTTAGCAGATGAAATAAAACAAACCCAGACTTTGAAGACTTCAGAGAATTCGAAGGCAAAAACTGTCCCCCCACATACAATCTATAGCATAATTACTATATTATTATTATATATGACTATGTTTCTATGTGGTATAATTAGTATGATTTTTACTTTCATGGTCTTTGGCTACAGGCGACATTGTTGTTAGTGTATTATTCAAATTTTTAAGTACAAATTTTTAAAAAACGTAAAGGTCTCCAAGTTTTTTTTAATGCTTTTATTCCAATCTGGCCTAAGAAGTTCAAGTGAAGCAGACCTCACCCGGAAAGCCTCTCGGTGACCTAGAACCGAAGGCGACGTGTTCTCTGACAAAAGAAGGACTGTCCTGCCCAATTAAAGATCGCTGCAATTATGTGATCAGCAGCACTGTAGAAATAAGAGAAATTAAAGGTATTCTTTAAAGGCAACATTTTAGAATATATTGTAATTAATAAAATCCAAAGCCATAAGGAATAATAAATCTATTCTAAACAGAAAGCGTATGCAACTTCTTTGTGTTTATTACAGGTCTTCCCATAAGCAGTATTAGCAGGCTGAATGATTTGGGAGTCACCAGGGAAACAGGAAAAAAAGCAGCAGCAAGATATATTATGTAAAAGTACAAATTCCCTATGATGAATGTTATCACTGTGTGTATCTAAAATGTACCATTAAAATAAAATTTAAAAAAAAAAGCCTGTTCTTCAAATTTGAGGATCACCTCTATGAAACACTAAAATCAACATTCACCTTATGTGATAATCTGGGTCATTCTATAAAATCTCCTTGTCCAGAGTCTTTGACCTGAATTCACATTACTTCCTCATAAGCAGAACTCGAGCTCCAAAACTGGTATTTTCCCAAATATTACTAATAAATCCATACTCACCCTCCTATCAAGTTGAGGCAAGAAAATACAAAAAGTTTCCTGAACATGAATGGTCACAATTGGGAAAAATAATTAGACAAGAAAATACTTTAAAATTCTCAAGTTTTAATAATCCTTCTTATTATTAGTGATCATATGGCATTACTGTTTTCTGTTATGGGGAGAAAATTAAACCTAAACCAGTTGTTATCGAAAGAATATTATGTCTTGGATGCCGGTATCAAGGGATTTTATCATGATTTACTAAAAGGTGTCCTACTACACTGAAGATAAAAAGAGATACTTTCAGAACCTAGGAAATAAGAGGTCTGATTTTAGGCAAAATTTCTTTAGTTCTAATATTCTAATTATTGTAACCATAAATACCATTACAAGGATCACACTTATATAAGTAATGGTAACAACAAGAGCAATAGCAGCCTGCACAGTACCAGGAACTGTGCTAATCACTTCATATGTACTGTCTGGTTTCAAATTCATCATAACTTCACTTTGTATAAAGGGACACTGAGGCAACAAGAGGTGAAAAAAATCTACCCAAGTTTACACAGTAAGCAAGTCATGAACCCAGAATTTATATACCTATTTCCAGAAACTGAGTTCTTTAAACCAATATATAAAGCTGCCCTTAAAATAAAAATCTGTGTACAGTCTCTTAGAGTTCACAATAATACGATCTTCGCTTCATATCAATTTGTAAAATAATTAAACATAAGGAAGGAAAGCTAAATAAACCCACCAAAAGCTAGCACAATACAATATCTCTGCAATACAATATCTCTGCTCCTACCCTCAAAAACACCTGGCTGGCTCACTCTTGCAGGCCCTCTTGGAATTCCATTTGTCATTTGAAAATGCATATAATCTTCACTAGTGTTGTGAATATTATTGGCCATTTCTGTTTTAGTTGTATGTCATTATATCCTTTAATTACTGATACTTGAGACATAGAAATATATCTGACTATAAGATAATTGAGTCTTTAGAAAATTATACTAAATTAAATTATAATCAATTATTTCTCATTATTTTTCATTATAATTTCAGAGATGTTTACTTTTTATGTTGGAATAACTGGCAAATGAAAATGTAAGACCTAGGCTTGAAGCTTCTCTAGAAATTATTTCTAACATGATAAATCTTTAGGTATACCTGGAGTATTTTCCAAATTCCTACAGAAAACAATCACTGTAATGTCCCTATATTTAACTAATTAACTTATTTTGAAAGGATTTTTCTCAAATGAGATACATATGTAAGTCTTTTTCTTAATATAACAAATAGCATTTTCTTCAGTTCACTCAAATGTCCACTCTGAAATATACCATCACGCCTACTGCGATTCTATCTCCCATTCTAACTTAGGAAAAAAAAAAAAAAAGGAGAAATTCTTACCCTCACAAAAATATTATAATACCTGAGATACAGATGGAAGTACTTTGAACCCCTTTCAGGAAAAAATAAGCTAAAAAAGCAGGACAAATTGGGTTAGGAAACTTTGGCTACAGACACGTCATACGGCCACAAGGTATAGTGCAGTAGTCTGTGATGTTTGAGGGTTAACTGCCTTTGGGTGGAGAAAAAGGTTGAGCCTGGCTTTGTTGCCAATTTCTGTGGTGTAAATACCCTCACTGTGGAAGAACTTCAGCCACCCATGTGAGGTCGCAGTTTGTAGGGCCTGGAAGGGAAGGTCATCATAAGCTCTCATGAGCTGGAGAGACAACTCCAGCACCGCCGGCTGTAGGCCAAACTCAGCCCACAGACTAGTTCTGTTTGGCCAAGAAAATGTTGGCCCACACGGTGTTTTAAAAACTGAAACAAATTGACAACATTTAGGATGCAAGATATTTTATTTTATTCTTTAAAGAAAAAGAGGAAAAAAAAAAAAAAAGCAGATCTTGAGCTGCTTTCTAAGGAGCAGAAGACCTAGCAAGACGGGGGCCCACATTCCAGAGCGATAGCAGGAACACACGGTGGCCGCTCTGCAAGTGCACACAACTGTGCCTTCACGCTGCCACGGCCCCAGGAAGGACAGCTCTACTCGGTCACTTGTCAGTGACGCCTGCCTCGCCCCTGGCAGTACAGGCGTCAGGGCTCCAGCGAAAGAGTACATGTGGACTCTGCCTCCAGATGTGGGATTCTGGTCAAACCAAGGGGCAGCCTGCCAGCCTGGGTTTCTGCAGTGTCGTCAATGGATCTGACCAGATGCTCCCTAACTGTTGCCTTGACCCAACACGATTTTGCTCTATTGCAAGTTACTGAATTTGAAATGATATGTGTGCAGTTCCTCCTGGAAAAGCCTTTATAATCTGCATGTGGAGAGTACCAAATGTGCCCACTAAAGGGCAAATAAAGATTCAAAACGTTGTAAAATTGACATCATAAGTTTATAAGATTAGATATATTAATTGGCCTCAAAAATACAAATATGGATCACCTTAACTTCATCTGTTAGAAAGTGATGTTTGCGAGCTGTTACCTACAGGCTGCTACATGTAGGCTGCAAGAGGCTGTGGGATTTTTAATGTTACACCACAAAGAGTTTGTCAGGTATTCCCAGTCCATTTACCATCTTAGCTAAATGGGGCTTGAAGTGCACGTTAATTTCAAATTTTATTTGCTTTCCCTACCAATATCATCAGTGAAAACAAACAATGTAATATACCTTGAGCAAAAGATGATACCAGCTTGGGAGAACTGTAGACAGAAACAAAAAATTGAAAAATTAAATTGCTGGTCTAATTTCACATGTGTTATAGGAAGATGCAATTAAATGATGCTTTACCTTTCAGATCCCTCTACAAATGAAACCACCTAGAAGAGTCTTACTTCTCTCTGAGTCTTAGACAATATGTGGTAAGCTGCAGGATCATAGGAGGCTAATTTGTACCACAGACATAAACAACAAACCATGAAGACTGTTCATCCTGTATTTCTATTCATCCTAAAGCATTTCTAGATTGAATAAGCTTAATTCTGACTGCTTAAGAATATTCATTCACCAATATCTATGACAAATAGTGATTTGTAAACTTGTTGAATATAAATGTGAATCTTTCATAGTGCAAAGATGCTTAGAGGAGGTAGCAAGTCAATTAACTGATAAGCAAGCATAACCAAAGACTTGCATCCCACAGGTTAACAGACAGACCTTTGACATGTACACAGTGCTGGTTGAGAATATGGGGATTTTCAACAGTCTTAAGTAAATACTAAGGGTCTGCAACACCTTTAATTTCTAAAATAGAATATGGCAAAATTAAAAAAAAGAATATGGCAAAATTGCACAAAATGCATTGTAAAAACATAATGGTAAATTCAGTCCACATTTGTCGAAAGTTAAGTAACAAAGTATTATTACCACACACTTTTATTGAATCTTTTTTTTCCTAGGGAAATATGTAATTCTTTATTGTACAAGCAACCATTCTGGTGTGGGTTATTACTTGGAAGACTGAAGTATGGTGCCTGAATATAGATTTCAAAATGCAATCGATATTCTAACAAAATAAAAATTTCCCCTCAAACTTATAAGGACTATAGCTAGCATATGGATTCTTCTCAGAGTACCAGTGTCTGAGGTTTCCTTCAAATACCCTTTACAGGAATTCATGGTCATCTCACTTTTGCAGTTAACACAAATCCAAAGAAGTACAAATATCTGATAAAAGCTAGGCACTTCTTTTACAAAGAACACATTAACAAAAACCCTTTTGGGAGTCTTTTAAGCTAAGCTACAATGAAGCAAGAAAATAAAAACCAAAAATCTTATAGAATAAAAAAATCCTATTTTAAAAGATTACCAAAAAAGTATTCTTTTCTTAGTCACCCCAACCTAATAATCAATACAGAAACATCCCTAGATATGTTTGCTGAATGCATGAATTAATGTTGTTTTTGAAGTTCAAGTAAATTAAGTATATTTCTTTAGCAAACTACCAATAAAATTTCTAGTCCAAAAAAATACATTTTCTCTCTTTATGGGCTATTCTCACTCATTATTCTGGAATCCAGGCCTACCACAACCTTACAAAAAGTATAGAAAACTGACCACAAATTGAGAATTAATTCTCAATTCAAGTAAGAGAAACAAGGCCAATAGGAATACTACTTCAATTAAGTAAACCAACCCTTACAAAATTAATGATACACAGCAAAGCCCCACCATGATTCTCAAAAATTAGTGAATCAAAATTTAAAAGCTTTTATAATGCCATTGTATATCAAATATAAAATAAATGTTAAGCCACATTTCTGATTCCTGGGCCATATTCATTTGATGATCAAATCATATAGGTTCAGTACCATACAATCATCAGATCCATGTAAATATTTTTATTCCCTGCAGATCTGTTGCTTTTTATTTCAAAGTAAAAGTATGTTTAATATGTTTCTGTTAGGTTGATCCACCCCAGATGCCCGAGAGGGCCGTTGCTGGTTTTTCAAAAGAAAACAACCCTTTTCCCGCCTAGAGTCCTCAATTAGGTCCGTCCGGCCAACTTAACCAGGGGCGTTACCCACCACCCAATTACCCCATGTAGAAAGGACCAATCCTAAACGCACACTTTCAAGCCTCCAACGCCATGAAAGAGGGGGGGCGGCTAAGGGATAAAAGGCCACTCTCACTCGAGTGAGGCGGAGGAGCTGTAACACTGCAATAAAGCCTTTACCCATGGCGAGCGTCGTCAGCCTTTTCCCTTCTCCCTCCTTCCGCATAACCTAACAGTTTCAAAATGTTAAAATTCAGATACTTCTTCTGTAGGAAAGCTACTAAGTTCTAACGATAATCATATTTACCAGTCTTTAAATACTTTCCAAGGACTCTTCTCTATGCCCGTTTCACTTAGCCCTCACCAGTCCTAAGGATCTGAACAACTAGAGGAGCAGAGTAAGATTCTGAAGCCAGACTATCCTGCTCCCTTCAGGACTCCATCCCTCCTTTTACAGACGCGACACTGTGAAACAATTTTAAATAGAGGTACCACTAAGTCATTTCCTACAGCAGACTGTTACAGGAAGCAAGAACACTGGACTACAAGACCCATTGGGAAAAGTCAACATTTAAAATGCTTCATACATTAGGGGAATGGGAGTAGAAAAATAAAGACAACTGGAGCCAACGGCTGCATCAAATTAAATTGAGACACTCAAAATAAATCAAAACCGAGGTAAAACTGTGTGCTTTTCCCTTAGCTATTCGACTCTTACCTAGGCTGGATTCCTGTATCTACCAACAAGAACCCCTGGCAAAATTCAGTACTGGCAAACACATACCAATAGGTGAAGATCTTCTAAAAAACGCTTATTTTTGTAAGCATAAGGAAGCTGCGCTTACACACAAGTTTTTAACTACTACTTTTGAGATTTTACTAGGAACAGGAATTTAAAGCTGCTCATATGAATGAGTGGTTCCTTGTGTTACGATCCAAGAGTAGGTAGGTGGTAGGAGATGCTACAGGACAATACAGAAAAAGCATTCTTAGAAATGGGAAGGCACCATTAGAAAAACTTGAGCAGGATATTTAAGGACAAAGTTACAGCAATACAGAGATTTATTTGCTTAAAGATTTATGGTATCAGGAATTTGGCTTATGACTCATTAACACAGTAACTAAATAACTAACGCATGGTAAGGGACTCAGGAAACTTGTGCCAAAGAGCTGATTTTACCAGCAAAAGAATTTCCAACAAAGGTATAGCTCCTCTAAGAAATCTTCTTAACTAACCATATACGAACTAACTGTTTGTCAAATTCTTAAACTCTTCCTCAGACAATATACTATTCAAAGATAATTATACTATCCTGTCTTCTTAAAAAAAAAAATCCAAGCCGTGTGTGGCAGCACAGGCCTGTAAGCCCAGCACTTTGGATGCTGAGGCAGGAGGACCACCATGTGTTTGAGACCAGCCTGGACTACATAGTGAGTTCAAGGCCAGCCTGAACCACACAGCAATACTCTGTCTCAAAAAAACAAAACCAAGGGGCTGGGGATTTAGCTCAGTGATTAGAGTGCTTGCCCTGCAAGCACAAGGGCCTGAGTTCGATCCCTGGCACCACAAAAACAAACAAACAAACAAACAAAAAAACCAAAAAAACAAAACCAAAAAACAAAAACAACAACAACAAAAAAACCCCAAATACTGTCACAAACATAGTAAGCACCCAGTGAATTATCACATACCTAATGCTCTAAATAATAGGTACTCGACATATACCAAATGAGTATTATGGGCTAATTGTAGAACAAACTGTTTCACATACAATAGCAGTAGTAGGTAATACTGGCTGAACAAATATTCTGGTGAAATATTCACCATTAGCCAAATATAAGTAATGGCTGTTTAATGAAGGAACCACTGATGGAAGCTACAATCAGTAGGAGAAAGTAAGATGAAAAGCGAGATATTGGCAAAGTATCAAAGTATATCCCCACAAAGTGTTTAATAACTGGGAAAAAAGTAACACTGACTTTACAGCAGAGAAACTTGGCAGACATCAGCTTTACCAAGTGAATAAGGTTAATGTCACCAATGCTGCAATAAAATACATGAAATCAATACCACTGATATGATGCACTAAGGGCACAACATCGTTTCTGGGGTATTATTGCCAAAAATGTTTACCCTCAATCTATCATGAGAAAACAAACGCAAATGGAGGGACATTCTACAAATGACCAGTGCTCTTCACAGGGGTCAAAATTATCAAAGACCAAGAAAAAGTGAGAAATCACCAGATTGAAGAAGATTTAAAACACAACTAAATCCAACATGTGATGCTAGAACAGAAAGGGGCCATTAGTGAAAAAACTAGCAAAATTCAAAAAAAGTTCTATACTATGGTCATATAAGATGTTAGTGTTATGGGAAGCCAGGTGAAGGGCATACAGAAATTCTCTACAATATTTCCCACTACTTTTCTGCAAGTTTAAAACTATTTAAAAATATATATAGCCAAATACATATGCAGTGCTTGGGAAGGAAATTACAATATAAAATACAATCTTATAAGTAATAGCTAATGGGCTGGGAGCTTCTACCTATGTGGGAATAACATAGTCCAGGAAATAAACTAGAAAGTGGAAATCAATAAATATGTCCTCAATAGCTACTTAAACATGTGCATCTTGTGTTCTAGGGCCAATTACTATTAAACTGTAGAACAGAAAAGAATTAAATGAGGGTAAATTTTTGAGTTGTACGATATTAGCGATCATAAAATCCTCTCCTTCATTTTAAGTGAAGGATTCTGAAAACAGAATAGTTCAAAGGATTGCCCAAGTTTAATATAATGATTGAGAAAGGCATAATTTTTAAAAATATTAGGAAAAAGAAAAAAGCCACAGAGAAGTGTGGCTATTTTAGAAGCCACAGGATAAGAGGAAAATTAAGCTGGAGAGGAAAAAAAGCTATACCTATACCTCTCAGCATACACTAAAATAAATTTCAGCCAGAATCATTAAAAAATTAAGAATAAGAAAATTATAAAAACTCAGAAGATAATTTAGAAAAAAATTCCTGTTAGGATGGAACAGAACTTTTTAAACATAAAGGCAAAAAAATTTTTTAAAGCTTAAATACAAGAGTTCAGCATGTCAAAAACAATAATTTTAAAAAGTGAACTGGGAAAGTATCTACAAAAACATGACACATAATGGATCCACATCCTTAACAAAAGCAGATCAACAAATAACAGTGAACACTCCAGTAGAAATTAGGCAGAAGACACCAAACAGGTATTCAAGAAGAAAATTAAATGTTCAAAAAAGATTTGGAAAAATAAATGCAGAATGCATTATAACTTTCAAAATGTTAATTACAAGATGTTGTTCTTGATTCAACATATTAACGATTAATAATGACTTCTCTCAATGCTGGCAAAAGTTGTAGACAGAGACTCCCATGCTCTGGTGGTAATAGGATTAGTACAACCTTTTTGATAGTGATTTGCCAATACACATCAAAATCCTTCAAAACATAAACACTCTTTCATTTGAAGTAGCTAATGGATGCCCAAATGTGGTCAATGGGTTGCTTGAGCCTCTGAGACCCTCTTAGAGGTCTACAAGGTTGAATTACTTTTATAAAAAAAGCAAGATTCATTTACCTTCTATCTTGTATTGACATTGGTACTTATATGTTGCACATACATATAACAACTACACCATAACTATATTCGTAATTTCTGTATTCTTCACCAACACATACTTGCAGGAAAAAAAAAACAAAAAGATTGTTCATTTATTAAACAATTCACTAATTAAATAAACATTAAAAATATTCACTAATTAAAATAAGCAAATATGAAGTACATTTACTGCCTATCAAAGTAGGATAGCTCGCTCAGGGGAAAGCATTTACTTGATTTTTTTGAAAGCTAACCTAGCCACTTTTTCCATGGAACACAATTCCTACTTGAATGAACAATGAACAAAGTAGGATTATTCAGATTTGGATAACTGGCAGACATTTTCTCAAAAATAAGTGATGTGAGCCTGTCACTTCAAGGAAAACAACTGGTAGCATTTGTTGCCAACAGTAAAATTTGAGCTTTCAAGGGAAAATTCAAGAATCGGAAAGCTCATATCCATCACCGTAAGTTTGACAACTTCAAATCATACAGACTTTTGACAAGATCAGTGGTGCTATTAACAAATGTGATTTTTTTTAATAATGTATAATGAAAGGTGACAACATTTGGAAGATTTATATAGTTCACAACCATCATTTTACAAATGAGCAATGCATAATAATAAAAATCACACATGGTCTGGGTGTGGTAGCACACGCCTGTGAGCCCAGCACTCTGGGAGGCTGAGACAGGATCACAAATTCAAACCCAGACTGGGCAAATCAGTGGTTTAGTAAGAACCCGTGTCAAAATAAAAAATAAAATAAAAAAAGGGTTGGGGATGTAACTCAGTGTGAAGGGCTTGGACTCAATCACCAATAACAGAAAAATAAATAAATAAAATTTAAAAATCATGCCTGGGTAAAATATCCATTTAAAGTTCAAACTAGGCCAGTGGATTATGAAAGTGTGAACTTCTTTTTGCTTTGTTCTGTTTTTAATTTTTCAAGACAGGGCCTTGCTATGTAGTTCAGGCTGGCCCTGAACTCACTAGGTAGCCCAGGCTGGCAGAGATCCTCCTGTCTCAGCTTCCCAAATACTGGGATTACAGGAGTACAACACCACACCCAGTTTAAAAAGTTTCTTGATAAGGTTTCAGATTCCACAATGCAATTAACTTTCAAGAAAATATCATTTGCTAGAATTTATGTAAAAACAAAAATATCCGCAATTATCTCAAAAGCGTATTAAATTACCGTTCCCTTCTCCCGTGACATCTGTGAGGCCAGGGTTTCTTGATATTCTATTTTTTTGTTTCGTTTTGGTTTTGGTTATTTGAGACAGGGTCTCGGCATATAGTTCAGGCTGCACTTGAACTCACTATATAGTCCAGACTGGCTTTGAACTCCCAGAGATCTTCCTGCTGGGATTACAGGCCTGCACCACTACTCCCGAGACTTGATAGTCCTTAATGCAGTGCTGGCAAACCTATGGCACACGTGCCACAGTGGGTTGTTGGAATCACTGAAAGCTCCAAAAGGTTTGCCATTAGTGAGTAATCAAAAACAACATAATGGGCTAGGGATGTAGCTCAGTGATTGAGGCCCCAGGTTTAGTCTGGAGTGGCAGAGGGTGACACCTAACAAGATCAATTCAGAAAATGATGCACAAAAAGATCCCCAAACTTTAGGACAATATCATTTGCTTACCACCTTTTTTATGGTTATTATTCATAAAAACCTGAGAGGAAGTAATGAGCTTACTACTTTTAGAAATAAATGAACAAGTAAATCGTTTTAATTTCTCATTTTAGTTTATATTTTGGCAAATATCTACAGATAGAAACCTACATAAACAAAAGTTCTTTTGAGGCTTCAAACATTTTTAAGAGTTTAAAGGGATCTGGACATCAAACAGGCTGAAAAGTTATGATTCAGTTATTCCCAACTTCTGAGAGTCTACAGGAAGAAAATAAGCAGACCTGATTTTACATAAATGCAAAAATAAATTACTTAAAATATTAGATAAACAAAACCTTTGAAAGCAAGAATAAGGAATCGGATGGTATATCTAGCATGTGATATTACAGTAACAATTTCCTAAGACTTTTTAAAGATGAGGAGGCTCACAATATATTGAGGAGGGGGAGTAAAATCTACAAACAAAATTAACAGGGATAGCTGGGTGTAGTGGTGCACTCCTATAATCACAGCAATCAGGAGGCTGATGCAGGAGGATCTGCTGCGAGCTCAAAGCCAGCCAGGGATACATAGTGAGTTCAAGGGCAGCCTCAACTACATAGGGAGACCTTGTCTCAAAACAATAATCAACCCCCCCAAATCCAAAACAAAACAAACAGAAATGAACAGGGATAATTATGCACTTTTTAAAAAGGAACCTACGAAAAAAATAAATGCTATTGTTATAATTAATATTAAAAATAATCAAGGTAGCCTAGTATAGAACTCTAAACTAAGCAGGGAAAAAAAAACCCTCTTCTAGGCACTGGTCACTAAAAGTCTTTGGGATTTTGACATATCTCAGAGGTCCTAACCTAACCAACTCTCTGATACTGCATCTCAAAACATTCATATAAAGTAAAACAGTGTTATCATAAAAACTGTGAAACCAACTCCAAAATCACAGTGTTTATAAAATTCTGACCCAACCTACTAAATAGCTTTTTCATTCCTTCTTTTGCAGATTAGTTTGGGCTCTCTAAATAAAGTTTCCTGTAGAAAGAGAATAATTTCCTGGATGGTACTGTGTTTGGAAGAAGTGGAAAATATTAAGGCATGTCTTGAATAGGAAAGAAAAGGGCATAAAAGAGTAAGCTCGACTGTGTGGCATCCCACATGAAGGGAGCCTTCAAAGCATTGGTAAGAATACCGAGGAGGTTTAGACAAAAAAAGGGAGGGAGAAGAGAGTGGAAGAGAAAAGGATGCAAAAATACAAAGTAATAATATATGTACACAATGACAGCACAATACTTAAAATGTAAGCTCTATTCTAAAACAGCCCAGTAAAATCTAACTTTTTCCTTCGCTGTCCAACTTTCACCCACTTTACTGCTCATGAAAGAACCAGCAAGAATTAATGACAGAAAATTAAATTCCAATTTGTCAATTTTTTTCTTTGTTAGGACGTCTGATAACATCTTAAAGGCTATAAAGTGATAAATATTACCCTAAATTAAACCTGGAGAATACTGGAAAGAGATCCCTTCAGTTTAAAGACTAGGAAAACCAGTCCGCAAAAAAACTGAGGTTATTGAAAGGTCTTCAACATAAGCTTCAATGTGTATTTTAACATCTAGTATCCAAACACTTTTCTTTCCTTAAAAATAAGTAAAGAACTTCTATAGTGCTGTCTCTGGTCAGGGGTTACACAGCATAGACAGGCAGGCCCTCCTTTAGGGATAATCATGTTCAATGCCATGAAACTAAATGCACAGGTTTGAAGTTAGTTTTGAATTAGACCAAAAAAAAAAGAAGTATGCAAACATTCTGTACTTTGAACACAGGATAAATACAAGAACTCAGTTGTCCTGCTTATTTATGTAATGCATGGGTCTCAGTCTTCACATCTTTAAAATGAGGAGCCTATTTAATTCCTAAAGTCCTTCCTTAGAAAGTTGGATAATTCCAAAATGACTGAAAAAAGAAGTGTTTGGGGGAAGACAAAAATATGAATCACACCTGGAATGGATAGATACATGAGGAGAAACATTCCGATATGGTTGTTCAAAAGGCCAGTGACTCAACAGGGCAATCCCTGGGGTACCAGTCTCTCTCATGGACTAGGAACCCTCGAGGCACTTAATCGCAGTCTACAGTATGCACCATAGTCAATAGAATGAGGCCCATTTATGCCAGTGTTTCCTTGTTTATTTCTAGGGGCCAATTGAAAGGCGGATTTCGTTTACTCCTTTTGAATCTACAACTCCTGTTCTCACTCTGCAAAGACCTTGTCACTCTTTACCCATTAACCACTGAACACTCAGGAGGCACTACTAGGCCGACCCATTACCCAAACACATAGCAAGTTTTCCATAAACACGGGTTGACTTGAATTTAACCGCAAGGCCTTGAGAAGCTGCAAAGGACTCAGCCATTAAGAGTTCTGTGTGGAAAGCAGGTGAAAGAGGAAAGCTCTTCCTCCATCCTTGACCTGCTAGCCCTTTAGGCTCGTGCTCCTCCCCACTCTCGTGTGTGACACGTGGTTCCTAAGAGCTGACTGGGCTGCCGAGACAAGCTCCTGGAGGCAAAGGGCTGTAGGGGGCAAGAGGGCCACTTACCTGGGGAACCTCTGCTTCAGCTTCCTCAGGCTCTGCCTGGTGGGCGGTACAGACACTAGGCACTGGGCTATCTCGTCGTACTGGGCTTTGGTCAGTATCATGTTGGGCCAGGGACCGGTGGTGACAGACAAGGAAAAAACACCCTGGGGCTGGAGCAGCCCTGGAGCCGGGAGACGAGGGGTGGGCAAAGAGAGGGAACACTCTGGGTGCTCGTCTTCCTTAGCCTGCCCCAATCCCCCAGCAGAACACCCCTAGCTGCACAAGCGGGGCGGAAACTCTCGGGGTCCCAAGCTTCACCAGGCACCTCCGTGGCAGGGGCGGGCCGTAGACCGGATTGCCCTGCCAGGGTTTACTGAGCAGCCGCAGAGGGCCGACTGAAGGCAAATAGGCGCCATGTCAGATATGGGCAGGCCAACCAGGAAGTAGCTGCAGCCGACGGGGGAGGTCTCGGGCGCCAGCGTCTCGGCTGGCAGGTGTGCCGGCCTCGTCCACCTGGGATGGGGCCAGCGTTCGTGGAGTTCACACTCTCCCAGCTGTCAGGAGCTGGACGGCCTCGTGCATAGAGCAGAGATAGGTGTCACGTGGGTGACCCGCCAACCTTCAGCTTGGGCCCCCGAAAGCCTCTGCCTGAGCGCGAGATTTGAATATTTCCCGACTCGCGCGCTTCCCGCAGCTCGGGGCAGAGCGGCTCTGCGAATGAACGCCGCCTGCGCTGGCCGAGCCCGAGCGCGGAGAGCCGCTGGCAGCGCTGTGAAGACACGCTTGGGCCGGTGTCCGGCAGCTGCCAACCTCAGCAGCTCTGTTGGAAGGCACTTTTATCCTTACCGGGAATCATCAGACAACCAACAGTGCAGAGTATCACTTTCCCTCCATGGACTAAAATCATAATCTTTCTCGCCCTAGTTCTCAGAAAAATATAGGCGCCCAATAAATGTTTGGAGAAAAGAGTCACTAAATTAATCTTTTGTTTTCTACCTACGTGAATGGATTTCAGCCCTCCTAAGGGAATTTATTGGAAAATCAGCCCCTCCTTTAATCCCTTTTTAAAAAATCCGTTGGATTCTTAAAAGGCCATGTGTTATGTTTGTTTTTGTCAAATTTAACATTTTAAGCAAAAGAAGGAAGGAATGGTTAGATTTTAGAGAATGTGTAAGTGGTTTAAAATTTTTTCATATGAAAAAAGCCTGGGTTGGAAGTGTAGTTTAGATATGTCTTCTTGGATAAATTCCTTAATCCCTCAAAGCCTCCATTACTGTGTCTATAAAATTAAATTTTAATTCACGCAACTGTTTTTAAAATTAAAATAGTACAAGTAAAGGATTGCTAATTATAGTGTCCAGCAAATAGTCTATATAAAATAAACAAACCATTTGATAGAAATGAACAAGGTGTTTACTAGATACTGTTTTACAAGCTCTCCATGTAAAGACTTACTTAATCCTGATAACTTCCTATGATACAGGTTCTATTACCATTATCATCCCCCTTCTCCCTTTTGTACAGAGTGAATAAAACTAAGGCAAGAAAAGGTTAAGGAACTTTCCAAAGGTCATGAGAACAAGTAAGCAGCAGGGCTAAGTATTAAACTCCAGAAATTTGGTTCCAGAGTCTGTGGTCTTGCCAACTCTCAGTAATGCTTAATTACTACATGAAAGAGTCACACTGTTCTAAGCCAAAGGTTAAAGGTTTTTTTTTTTTTTTTTTAATACTCTACCTTTCAAGGACTATTTCAATTGGGATTTTTAAAAATGTTCTGTCACTTTATTTTCTCAGGCTTCTCAGAGTCCAGGAGCAAGAGTAGATTCTAAATTCAGCAACCATCATTTTTGTCTGAATATTTACATCAGAATGTTTTCTTCCCATATGCTTTGCATCTAGCCCTGGTTGTGTGACATTAGTACATAACTATTTATTTATGGCAGCATGGCCTGGAGTTGCCACCTGGCTAGTTTGTTGCTGACCCTGCCATGACTTTCACATGAAAGCTAGCTGACAATAAGCAGACACCACTTGATTCCCCCATTCCTTTCCCCATTTGCAACTTCACTCTTTCCAATTCACAGTCATCAGACTTTTATAGAAAACATCAGTTCAAGGATGTTTGCACTAGTTATTTTTATAGCAACTCTGCTTTCTGGCTCTTGTCCTGTATTTACCCTTACAACCCTTAAGGAAAATGCCAGTTCGATTTTGTGTTTTTATTTTTAACATGTTGCCAGTTTACAATTTTGACACAAATCCAGTAGATTGTTTAGAGTTAGTGCTGGGAGAAAAGGACAGTTATGTTGTAATTTTCATTAGCAATTAACAGTAGTGTTGTTTATTAAGCACAAAATGGAAGCGGAACGGAAATGTTTTGTTATTTAATTGGTTTCTTTTTTCTTATAATATGAGATGGTTGGGATTAGCAGATTATTTCTCTGAGACATCCTTTCTCCCTCTCTTACTGTCTCTCCTGCTGGCATCTCTCATCATACCCTAAACTCCTCATCTGCTATTACTTCTAGAGATTTCCAAATCTCTCAGCCAACAGTACCATCTCCCATTAAGTGAAGAAGGGTTGTGAAATACAAACACCAAAAGAACAGGCTACCTATTTAAATCAGCCGTGAAATATGTCATCTTGAGCTACCGACAGCCTTTCAGATCCTAAATGTCCTCAATATCACTTTAAGCAATAAAATGTTAGCTTCTCATCTGAAAGGGAGAAAAAAAAATCTAAAAATATGGGAAAGGTATAGGAAGTCATACCAAGAATTTGTGCCAAAATGGGGACTAGTACAGTTCCCTGGGATAACCTATATATCTTGACAGATGGACCAGAGTGACCATATTCCTTTCTGCTGATTCCTGGACCACGTGAATGTTGGACAATTTTAAAGGAATATGGAGTTCAGCAGGGAAGCATCAGATCATTCTAAGAAGGCTACTTACACACAGAACTAAAAATAACAATGAGCCAAGTCCCATGCCTGGGAAAGTTTTCATAGTAAAGCAAAAGTTCCAGGCAGAGTGAAAGATCTTGGAAAGAGTCATATGTTCAAACAATCTGCCAAATCCACTGCCTGTCTTAAAACGTAAATACTGAAGGATTGTTTTTATTCTATTGTAAAGTGTGAGTCTATTCAAGGAGTCTCTGTTAAAGTTATTGAACCTTTTACAGAAAAGTTACTGAGGTTTACAAACTGCAAAAAGAAAAAAGGAGTTTAAAATATTTGGGCATCTATTATAGGCAAACATTATCTCATTATACTTTATCTCACTCAGTCTTCATAATTACCCTGTGTAGTAGATCTTATACCCCTGGTTTATAGATTAGAAAATTGAGGCTCAAATATAGCAAGAATTTACCTGATGGGTCTAGCTACTAAATTTCAAAACTATGATTTAAACCCAATTTGGTCTGATTATAAAGCTTCATGTTCTATATTGTACCACTCTGTAATTAAAAAGGAATTGAAAACTCTGGTTAAATTATGCACATTTAAGCATTTATTCCTGGAAATGGTCACCTACCTTCTTTGGCTACCAACATGCCTGTTGAAGGGACAGTGATCTTTAATTTTTATATTTAGCCAAAACACACTATTAAAAAATGTTTGGCGACTTTGACTAGGAGAGATTGCATGTCTTTCTCTTTGTGCTATGAGACACCACCTTAAGTGATAGTTCTTTTCAAAGCAAAGTTTAAGCCTCTATACTTGTTTTGCTTGAGTGACAGGTCATTTTATTCTGTTCCCCCAAACAATAAAAGCTCTTAGTAATAATAAAGATCAATATAATTTAGTTGTTGAGGCCTGCAGAAATGTAATGACTTCAGGAGAACAAAGGAAACATATCGAAAGAGGTCTACACGCTGATGCTAGACTAATTGCTCTGAAAGGTCAAGGAAGATCAAAAGTCAAATGTGGGTCCCTTTGTGGAAAGCAATGGCAAATGAACTCGGTGTGAGACCAGGTGTCCTGATTCCAGAGAAAGGTTACATGTTGATGGAGCATTCACTGAGGGGCCATCACAGACTAAAACTGTGTCCCATGTCCATGTAATTAAGAATGGTATCTCAAGTCTTTTTTATTCAATAATACGAAGAGATAATGTTCAACAGGCCACTTTCCAAAGACAGGAACCATGCTATTTGCTTCACATTTAACAATCTTCTCTTTATTCTCATATCCAGCCCTGTAAATCAAGGGTTATTATCAAATCTATTTTCTAGGTGAGAAAACTAATGCATAAAGAGATGGCTTCTATTTACTTCATCATTGATTATGTAACACTCTAGAAAAGCATTATGGTTTGTGCCTAGATGTCTGCCCAAAGGCTCATGCAGTCATAGGTAGGGCGTTTACAGAGGTGGCTGGATCTAGATTGTGTAATGCTGGGATTAAGGGCATGTGATTATTAAATCAATCCACTGATTGGTTTGGCACCACCCTAATCCTAGCAGGCTGTATAAAATATAAGGGGCAGAAAGAAGCTGCTTAGGTCCTTTGCTTACCTTGCTGCCTTCTGACTGTCTGCCAGGCCACCCTGCCTTGGAGCCAGCCAACTGTGGGCTGAAACCTCTACAAGCTGTGAGATAAATAAACCTTTCCTTCCTTAATTTGGGTGTCAGGTATTTTGTCTCAGCAACAAGAAAAGTAACTAAGACAAATAGTGTTCCCCAAACAATCTGTGCTGAGGACCCAGTTTTCCCTCAATTTGTCATGAAGAAATTGGCAAAGATAGAAAATGAATTTCTAAAAAATGCAACTTAAAAAGACAAAGACAGCCAGTCATGGTGGTACATGCCTATAATTCCAGCACTCTGGGAGGCTAACACAGGAAGATTTTGAGTAACACACACACACACACACACACACACACACACACATGACAAAGACATAAAATAAATGCCTGCAATTTCTTATTATGAGATTCAATAAAATATAATTATTCCATCAAATTAAGATGAGATGTTCTAAATACTTATTTTCAATTTCTGTACTTACTACATCAGGACCCGTATGAAAGTCAGGGGTGGTCGCACATATCTGTAAACACAACTACTCAGCAGGCTGAGGTAGGAGGGTCATAAGTTTGAAGCCAGCCTAGTGATATAGCGAGATCCTGCCTTAAAATAAAATGTTTTTAAAGTCGGGGGCAGGGGTGGGGACTGTAGACGTTGGAGCACCTTAATGGTAGAGCACTTGCTTAGTATGTGCAAGGTCCTGAGCTCAATGCCATGAAGAAGAAGGGCGGAAGGGATGGGGTGAAGAAGAAGATGTGCAAAAAAAAGTTTGAGAACCAGTCCTGGTTTGCTGATCATGTTTTGAGTAGCACTGTACTTTAGGAAGACAAAATTATAATCAAGGTATATACAAAGGCAGAGTGCTAATTCCAAAGCCTGGGGTCTTACACTTATTATGTACTCCCAGTTACAAAAGGTGTATAACCTGTAAACCTATTCCTCTTAGACTTCTAAGCATCGACCATCATTAATAT
>PVJO010013176.1:0-52734 GCA_004026905.1 Hystrix cristata
TTTCTACCGATGGAAGGAGAGCTCACTGCGCTTTCTCTGTCGGAATTTGTCTTGTTGATATTGGAAACTGGGAAAAGGTAAAGTTGAGGGTCATAAGATGCCTGAAGATGAGAAGAAGAAGAAGAAGAAGAAGAAGAAGAAGAAGGAGAAGGAGAAGGAGAAGGAGAAGGAGAAGGAGAAGGAGAAGGAGAAGGAGAAGGAGAAGGAGAAGGAGAAGAAGAAGGAGAAGGAGAAGGAGAAGGAGAAGGAGAAGGAGAAGGAGAAGGAGAAGGAGAAGGAGAAGGAGAAGGAGAAGAAGAAGGAGAAGAAGAAGGAGAAGAAGAAAAGACAAGAAGGACCTTTCAAGACAAATGTCATTGACTTACAAGTGAATGTCACAATGGCCAGTTAATGTCTCCCCAATATTTCCTTAGCATATTTCTCTTATAAGCATCACAGCATGTCAGTTGTTAGGAAGCTTGTAAACTGAGGGGACATTATGAATAGAAGAAAGAGAGAGATTTTCTGATTTTTACTTTAAGTGGTCATTTTGGAGGTAGGCTGACTATATCCATTTTCTTATTTCTATGATATCATGGGATATCCATCATCTAAGATTCTGTGAACCTTTATCTTCTTTTAGTTTTTCCCAACACCAGAGATATATGAAAGAAGTTCGAAAACCATAAATAGCAATAAGATCACAATAGTTATAGTCTACAAAATTTATATATATATATGTGTTTTTGTTATTGCATTTTTTGTGTGGTTCTAGAGATGAAACTTAGGAATATGAATGCTAGGCAAGTGCTCTACTGCTGAACTACACCTCGGCCTTATATTTCTGGTTTTTTACTTTCTGAGAGAGAATAGATCATAGAGTCAGAGAAACACAGAGAGACACACATACACACATGAAGAGAGGGAAGTTTTTGAAATGTTCATATGCTCTTGCTTCCAATAACTATAGAAGCTTAGATTTGGAAGCAGCTATGATAAGACCCTTAAAAACAGGGCATAAAGAACATTTAGCAATACTTTCTTTGTGCCTAGGTTGATGCTGAAAGCGAGGTCGATCGAAGCAATCATAGAGGTAGAATTCTTTCTCTGGTCCTTCTCACAGGACCTTCTGTTCTCTGTCTCCATTGGCTTGTATAAGATTGGGTAATTTGCCATAGTTCGGAAAGAAACATAATCCACTTTAAGTAGCACTATTAGAAAACCGTTCTTTTGTTTATTACAGCATTGTTGTAGCAGCTAAGAAAGAATAGGAAGCAAACAAAATGACTATCAGTAAGACAATATTCAATGGGATAATATGCATGTGTTAAACAGAATGAAGTAGAGGCGTCCTCATATAACACGAAATGCTGTCTAAGTATATAGTTAAATAAAGTAACAAAGTGCTGAACAAAGAGTATATTAACATCTGTAGTATAGGTATTAGAATTTCTGGAGAGACGCACAAAATATTTGTTCACTGTTTAGATCTTGGTAATGAGGATGTACAGTAAGAGGCATACTAGTATTTTAGCTCGCACATTTTGCAACTTTAAAAAAGAAGACATGTAAATTATTTTGAAGAGAAATTAATTAAAAATAAAGAGCTTTATAAAAAACTGTTAAAATGGATATTTACTCTGTGGGCTCGAGTTTTAACAGGTAAGTGCCTAAAGAGGTTTGATTTCAAAATACAATCCTCAGGTTTGCTGAGAAATAATATCTACAAGGACAAAAATTGTATTTTTTGGTCCTCCAAGAATAAAGTACAGTGCTTTGATGCCATCGATTTTTGTTAATGTTATTTTATTTCCTTGAAATTGCCATTGGTCCAGCAAGTATCATTATTTCAAGTATTTGCTTAGTGGCGCAAGATTTTCAGAATTTATCCAGTCTGAAGCATTGTGATTAAATGAACCTTGAGTATTTTTACGTGAGACATAATGTGGGTTTCAAAAATTCATTTATTAGTATCGAATTTCCTTTTGGTGTATTTTGGCAAGTATCTGATTATAGTGCTCGTATAAATCTGTCATGGATGTAAAAGGCACAGTCAATTGACATGCTTTCTGACAAACTATTTGCAGCCCTCCAATCTCGAAGTCAGACTCAATCACATAATTACTCTAAAGATAAGTCTGCTTTTAAAATGATCTAATCAGTCAATCAATAAACTGAAAACTACCTCTGATTTTCAGACAGTGCAAAACGCAAAGTTTATTAAATGCCTAATGTATATCCACCAGGTAGGAGGCAGACTATGTGTCAGAACATTTGACATCTTTGTCAGATGGGTGATGGAGAAACTTCCATGCGCCATGCACGATGCCATTGGCAAGTGATCTTTCCAGGTTAATTACTGGGTGAAGATCTGACAGATCTGCATTATGAGAGCTTCAAGTAGGCAGATGTTTCCCTGAAGGAAAGGAAAGTGCAGCGACAACTTCATTGCAGACAGACAAGAGCTCAGCTCTTGCCCTGTGGTGGAGCTGCAGGATGAGCTAAAATGTTAGTGCTTCAATTCTTGAGTGTAATATTGGTAATAAATCATCTCATGGACACGGAAAGGAATAATATCAGAGCACGCCATTAATATTTTTGTTAATTAGAACATCAAGCATCACCACGCTGAAAATTTTCCTGAAAGGAACATTCTAGAGGTAATACATTTAAAAGAAAACTTGAGAGAGATAAAAAATAAGACATACAGTATTTTAAATACACCTCTGACAATACACAGGATTTCTGAAGCAGTCGATTTTAACCGCATTCCCATTTAGTAATATTATTACCATTAGCTGTTTGCCAGTAGCTACTGGCATAATTTTCTACTTTTACTGCTCTCTGGACTCAAGCCTACTCAATTTAGTGTAGTTGGCTGAGGTGCTTTTCACTTTCTTAAAATACAGGGCTTTCCAGTTTCAAGAATGTTTATGGTATCAGAGTAGTTCGAAACAGGTGTTTAAGCCTCACGCCTATGCTGTGCAACAGAAGGTTTATATATTTTTCATTATATATTGAGACAGACCACAGCACTTGGAATGGCCATCTGTCACCAAATGCATGCTGAAAGCTGAATGCAAGAGAAACAGGCTTTTTCACTGTAAACTCCCCTGAAAGGGGGTGGGATGGCATGGACTCCCTTGCCTTCTGCATCCTTACTTCTTGTTGATTTAGTTTCTTTGCATGTAGAATACCACCAATGAGAGAATATTAGAATACAGTACCTGCACAGCATTTCAACTTGATTTGGTTCACGAAATTACAAGACCCAAGTTTCAAGAGATCATTTAGCCCACAGAAGGCCCCTTCCTCCTGGGGAAGTAATATTTTAGCTTATATACTTTCTCCTTTGTTTTACTACTAAGCAGTATGGGTCTTAAGTACTAGATCTTTTTGCAATAAGCTAAATTCTGAAGTCAGAATTGCAAAATCATGTGCCCGCGAGGACCCAGAAGGTAATGACAGTTAGTGAATCTGGTAGGATAGCAATTGTGGTGACTTAGGGACAGCATCCTCCAGCAGGACCAAGCAGTTAATAGGTCTATTGTTGATTGTTGTGTATAAATTCAGACCCTGCAACACCAGGTCTGAGTCTTTCAGGTCTGAGAATAACATGGAAATCTGAGTTTTTACAGGCTTTCTCATTATGTTCAAATACTGTACTGGCACTGTATTAAAAAAAAAGATTATATGTACCAAGCAAATATATACAAAGTCTGAGGTACGTCACTTTAGTACCTATTGCCTGATTCAAATAGATCTTTCAGAGTTAATAAGGTTTTTTTGCCCTTGGGGCATACACACATAATTTGCTATGGCAAGAGTTTTCCAGCTATGTTTTATCTTATCAATAGTTTGCTAATGATAATCATGATGATTCTGATGATATTTGTCTTTTTCTTATGGCTTTGCTGATGGTCTCTGAGGTTGTGTTTCCATTTACTGTCTCATAGATTTCCATATTGGAGCATAACTTGGATTTGGAAGAAAAATAAACAAGATGGAATGGAGACAGTTGTGGAAGTACAAGGTTGGGACATTGCTCTGGAAATCTGGTAACTGTTAAAGAATCTATATTTTAAGAATAATTGGGTAAATATTCATTCATTTTTCCTATCAAGCACTTGTGTCTAATATATGTTAGCACTATTCCATTTATTTGCTCAACAGCTACTTGCTGAGTGCCTACCATTAGACTAGGAACAGAGGACCCAGCAGTGAGAAAAAGGGGAGATGATAAATTGTTCTATTGGGCTGTGGGTGACAAATAGTTGGCAAAATAAGTAAGTAAAAACAGTTATGTATGATAAGCACTGTGGAGAAGATAAAGCAGAGAAGGATATAAGGAGTAAAAGAGAGGAAGGAAGATGCCATGTAAGGACTTGCAATTAGGTTGATGAATTGCCATTGCTGAAATACAAAAGGATTGAAGGCAGAGTAGATATGGAGAGAAAGATCAAGAGCTCAATTTCAAATGTGCACCATGTTAGAAACCTATTAGACATTCTGTGATGGTGTCAAGTAGGCAGTAGAAATATCCAAGCTGCGACATTAGACTCGAGAGTGACCAGATGGTATTTAGAACCGAGAGACTGCAAGGGAATGATGCACGGAGGGGAGAGAAATTCCAAGGACTGAGCTCTGTGATATTTACAATGATTTAATGGTCAGTGCAGGAGAAAGAACTACTGAGCAAAACAGAAAGAATAAATAGTTGAAGTAGGAGAAAAACCAGGAGAGTTTGGATTCCTGGAAGTTGTGAGAGTTGCTCTGGGGCACTTCATAAAATTTAGACTCTAACATTCCACCTCACATCTCTCTCTGTCTCTCTGTCTCCCCCACCCCAGGCATGTGCGTGACACACGTGCCTGCATATCAGCGGCTCAGCCGTCCATTGGCTCAGGTGCAGATATTCATCAATGATGCTTTATCACACACTGAAAGTAGAATATCTGTGGAGGTCTGATGTCCTGTGCAGATGATTTGTTGTCAGAAAACACAGCGCAGGGACGTGAGAGAAAAATGAGGGATTTAAAGCTCTGGAGAACAAGACTTATGAGACAGCAGATTGCTAAAGCCGGGACACACTCAGGGGATGGAGGGAAATGATTTGGTCGAATCCTTCATTTGTCCCAAGCGTTGGAAGGCATCACAGTCTCTGGTGGGAACTGAGTAACTACACGTACCAAGGCAGAGCATGTGTGACTGGGAGTCATGCAGAGTGGGCTGCAGAATTTGTCTGCCAAACCAGTATCAACAGAACAACCAAACTGTGTGCTTCACTAGCTTGACAATCTGCTCAGACTGGTTCACACATCTGCTGAGTTGTATGAAGGAGACAAGTGACCCTTTTTCATCCTGGCTGCCTGGCTCCTAGCACAGTGCCTGATGCCTGGCCTGCTTGGAGTCAGAGTTTGGAGAGTGCATGAAAGTGAATTCAGCCAAGTGGAGATGGACACATGATCCATTAATGATTATAGTTCACTCAAATACTCCAGGTCTAATATTTTGCATATTTTTTATAAACTCCTGGATTTTTTCTAAGATGAAAGGGTATGATTAGCAATATATCATGAGGGAACATGGTAATTTGATTTTTTAGCTATGATTTCTACAGTTATCAATAACTTTTTACAAAGCCAATAAATTACTGAGGCAACCAATCCTTGACAGCTCTTTGACTCTAATGGGCTCCTCTATCCATTCAGGGTCACCCTGGGCTAGGAGCTTGCTTAGCCTGAGGCAAAAGAAACCCACAGAAAGAAAATCCAGCATTAATGAGCTTGAAGTTCATTAGGACACCAGGGAACCATGCTCCTCATTGCCCCTCCCACACAGTTTGCACAAATTGGATATTTTATAACTCTGAAAAACATATTTCTCCCAGCTTCAGGTTTTGTACAGTATTCCCAATTTTCAACCTTTTCTCTGTATCTTGTGTGATGACATCATTTTGACTCTACTGCTTACAAGATTAAGTTTAGTGCCTAGAATATTTCCGTGCTGAATCTCTTTTTCCCAGCAGAGCCACTCTGCATTCTGTTCAGGGCAAAAGGTATCCTCTCTGCCCTTCTTTGCGGAGGCTCCCTTCTTTTCAGAATGTTTCTCTTTATAGGTTTGACAAATCATTCTCCTAATTGCTAAATAAGGAGTCTTGTCAAATATGTTAGGTTTTATATCCTGAATTACTATCTTTTTCTCTAAGGTGGCATATTGTCTTAACTATAATTTTAGTTTTGTCTTTCTACCAAGTAAGTGTTCCCTTTAACTATATTTTTATTTTTGTATTTTTGAAATTACATTTCTTAGAGAAACAATAGTTATTACAGGTAGAAATTACTTCGTAATGAACTAATGGCTTAGGAAAAGTAGTCCTCATTCAATGTCTCTTTTCTTGGTGCTTGCGTCTCTGGCCATTGTCTCCACATCTTTGATAATCCGTCTCACAACGACTGACGAGGATAAGCAGCAAAGTGAATGTATATGAAGATAAAGCAAGATTGCAATTTTTGTAAGAGTTATTGGCTAGAACACAAGAAGTGGTACTGGCAAGTTACTTAATTTCACACAAAGACATTGGCAAGTAGGGCTCTGAAAATTAAAACAAATGACAATAAAAAAGGTAAGAATTGACAAGGATAAGAACAATATAATTATTTTAAAAGATAAGCATTTGGCTGTGAAAAAATTATAAATGACTACTGGGAAAATTAATGAAGCCTTTAGGCACGCTGGAGAAAGATAGCTGTATGTGAGGGAAGCTTTATCGTTCAATTGATATTGTAAAAATCAACCCAGTTCCACTGACAAATTCTTAGTTCTATTTAAATATATAGGGTAGTTTTAATCATTATATAAATCTCATTAAGCAGGAGATAAAAATTGACAGTAGTTTTGCTTTCATTTTGTGTAATTTAAAATCCTACTGAACATTTAAACATAGTTATTACAAAGTTTTGGCTTTCTGTGTTATATGAATTTACTTTAAGCGTTCTCCTCTGTAGATTTTCCTGAGAAAACAAAGGCTTCTTTTGTGCATGTTAATCTTATTTCACTAATCAACTTCTCATCAAGATAAATTGTTTTTTCTCCCTTCCTTTCCTTTAGCCCCCATCATACAGGAGAAGTCAATTTTAATGATGTATTTTGCTTAACGCAACACATCAACGATTTTGTAATTTCAACATGTAATCAGCATGCAAATTATTAAGGAGATATTTTACATTGTTTTTATATTAAGTGTTAGAAATTTTAAGTTTTTGAAAATTCTATATTAAATATTTGAAATGTGATGCGTGTATTTTATACTTGAAGCACATCTCACATATGGCTCCTGGCCACCGTATTGATAGCAAGGCTTTAGAAAAAGAATCCTGGAATCAGTATGGACAGTAGAACATTTTAGAAAGGGAAAATAGTTGAGGCATGGAAAATGGAAATGGTTCCAAGAATTTAGTTAAGAAAAAATGAGCCCATGAACTAAGTAAAGCCAGGAAAGAGGGTGTTAAGATAGAATTGACAGATGTCTGAGGGACGGTAGCGAAGGACCTGGCCCCAGAGCCCCACACACTGCTTGCGATACTGGCTCTGTCCCTGTACTTGTGTTTCCGTGCAAGCTGCTAAATCTTTGGGTTAAATAGAAAATTACAGTGATAAAAGTAGTGTACCTGAATAGTGGGAAATTGTAAGGATTACAAGCGTTCATGAATATGATACTCTTAGAAGGCTGTCACCTTTTATAGCCTCAGTAAATGGCAGTTCTGATTTAAATGAACAGGATTTGGTAATCAGCTAGGTTTATGGGACAAGTAGTGGGACAGGAGTCGAGCGCTAACCCAAACCTCAGTGTTTCTTATAAAGTCCAAGGCGTGGCTTTAGAACAATCTTTTACAGGAGTTTTAAAGCAACGTGTAGTAAATGGATCCTGTTGACCAACACAGTTTCCTTTCTCCTCCTCACTGTGGGTCCCTCTGCCGGCTTCGTCCCTGTCCCACCCTTGCATGTCCCTGGCTGGCTCCTGGCCTGGGATCAAATATTGCCTCAAAGTCTCAAATCTTTAAGGAAACTTCCCCGATCATCCCACTCTCTTCCCCAACCACCTCTACAGCTCTTAGCATACTCCATATTTATCTTGCCTTGTGATTTATTATCTGTCTCTCTCACTAGTTAAAAGATCTGTGATATTTATGATGGCTTGTCTGTATGGTTTATCACTGCATCTACACTGCTTAGAAATAGTCCCTTGTACAAAATGATAAAAAATAATGTGTTCAATGGATGAATAAGTGTTTAATTTTCTATGCTTTTGGAATGTATGAAGTAGACTAAATACTGGAACTACAAAGGTGATTGTTGAAAGTTGAGGGTTGGTTATGGTCTTATTTTGCCTCATTGCTTGTACATTTTTTTCTTGTTTTATCAAAATACTCGTGCTGAGAACGTTTAAAACCTTTGCAGCTAAGACATAGTTTATCTCATTTATATAAAACTTTTTTACATAAAAATATAAATTGATTATTAATACTGGAAGCTGACATAGTCCAGCCATATTGCTTTTCTACCTCTTAAACTAAATTCTAAAGAAGTAGAATGATCACAAGGCATAGAATGAATTAGAATCAGAGATGGTGAACTTGAAATGGAGCTCGTTGGATTCTCAGCATGTGTTATCTATATCACAATACAGTGGCATCCGCAGGTGTGTGCGTGTTTCAGTTATGTGTAATATGAGCTATTCTTTTATATATGTATATACCCAGGCACACGTAATAATGAACTATGTTGTTATGGTTTATATCTATGTGTGTCTCCAAAGCCTCATGCACTTATAGGTGTGGCTTTTGGGAGGTGATCCAGTTGTGTGTGTGTGATACTGGATCAGGGCTATGTGATACTAGATTAGTTCACTGATGGATTTACATCCGGGTGTGATGTTGGGAGGTGAAACCTGGTGGGAAGAGATGGCTCTCTGCTTCCTACCTGACTTGCTACGCACCGTTTCTCTGCTGCATGACCTTCCGCTGTGCCGCCCTACCTTGGAGCCAGCCAACTGTGAACTGTAATCTCTACAAACTCTGAGCCAAAATACACCTTTCCTCCTTTAAGTTGTAGAGGTCAGGTATTGTGTCTCAGTGATGAGAAAATAACTAAGACAGACTTGTTCTTACATTTATAGTTGATGCTAATTTTGTATGACAAATTATTAATTTTTATTTTTCTTAGTAAATGTTTTTGGTATATATTGATTACAATTATCATGGGGAGTTGGTACACGTACATAATAAATCTTAATTCTTTTTACCTTTCCTTCCCCTCCTCTCCCTCCCCTCTTACTCCATCTCTTGGTCCTCTTTTCATTTATGAAAGATCCTTTGGCACCTGATTTTGATAAAGTAAACATTATCCTAGTGTAATGAATGTGGACACTTCTTTCATATTCTTATTTAAACAGGATATTTTCCATTCGAGTGCTGCTTTATATAAGGAGGGCATGCATTTGAGTTTTTAAGCAATATTTTTATCACATAGTTATTTTTGTAGTAATAGTGCTTGCTAAAATGTATTTGACTAGTATTATTTTATTAGGTAAACTGGATGAATTCAGATGGGGAAAAATCCAGGCTTTCATTGGAAGTTTTTCCCAACCTAAATTGTACTTTAGCAATCATGGTCAGGAAAGTAAATAATTGGTGGCTCAAGTTCTGAGCTTCTTTTTATCTTTTATCTAAGTTAAGTGATTGTTTTTTATAGACATCTTTTGGGCAGTCAGTTGCTTAGTCCCTTTAAATAGCTTTTATCTCAGTGTAGTTAGAGTTAGGCTCACCAGGCTTATTCTAGGTCAAATGGCTTTGAAATGCATTACTGACCTAAGGACTGGTCAAACAATTTGCTGTTTAGGCCCAGACCTACTTTTCCTCCTGTAACCACTACCAGCTTTGTGTCTTTCTTGACCTGCTCTTTTTGAAGCCTCTGTTTCCTCTACTGATGCCCTTGAGTTGAAACAGTGAAACTAGAAATGTAAACTCAAGAAACTAGAAATGGCTTTAGAAGCCATTAGAGTGATTCTTCTTTTTTTTTTAAACTAAGGTTAGAAGATGCACGGTTTTATTTCTTTTCATTATCAATGTACTATCATTATGAAATACCTTTTACATCTGTCACTCTAATTTGCATTATTAAGCTACTCGATTTTGTGCTAGCTCTTGATGTCACATTTTCCTAGTTTTTAAATCTAAGTTTCAAATTTGAGGTATAACTTTAATCCTATGTGGAAAATATTCTGGGTAGCAGGTAGATGTGACATAGGAATAAGGAAGCACCGGAAGCAGTGTCTTGTGAAGGAATCCGAACACCACCGTCCGGATCAGAGACCCCTCTGAACGCCCCCTCCCAGCACGGCTCACCCGAGACTCACGGGATTCCTTATCAGTCCTGCTGTTGACACAGCTACTGCTCACTAGGCTTTCCCAAGCGTGTCCTGGAGCAAACCCTGTAACAGACCTCACAGTCTGTGCAAGAGTTGCTGGTCTGGTCTCTAGTGCCAGAGTGGCCCCTCTCAGGTTTGTTCTGAAATAAACCTGTCATGTTGAGCTCGTACCTCTGTTTCTTCTTATCCTTTTTCCTAACATCTTGAATGATTTATCTATTACTATGACAATTCAGTAAAAAGGGAGATTTCTTTCCAAAAAGGATGGTTGATAAAGGAGAAAATGATGGCAGGTTTTGTGAGGAACATAGCTGTGTTGGACATTGAAAGGAGAGCAGAATGTTTCCTGGCAAGGGCATAATTGGACTGGAATCAAAGTATTTGAGTCAAATGAGTGAATAGAAGACTTAAAATAGGAACGTCTTGTTAAGTCAAATTAATGGAAATGGTCCTGTTGGCCATACAGACTAGAGGATAAGTATCAATGTGGACTAAAAAGAGAGGTGTTGGAAGTTGGTAGTGAGGTACTTGCATGCCGTTTATACAGACATTATTTAGTGGGCTGTTGAAAGACTGCATACTTCGGGCTGATCCACTCAGTTATTTATGGTTTTGCTCCATTTGTCTGACATGTCCTTATGATTCCATCTACTCAGAGGATCTCAGAAGTATAAATAACCCTTAATAATGATTGGAGAAAAGATGAAATGGAAAGATAGAGGTTATATCAAGCTTGTAAGGGAATTTACATCTAACCTTGTCATGAGTTTGGTTATTTGGTTTATATATAGAATGGATATTTGGGTTTGACCAAGAAGATAAATTTGACAGAAATAAATGTACAGTCCTGTATTTAGTTCATAAAAGTCAGTTGCAAGATGCAGGATAGATTTGACAGCAGACCATGGAAAAGGAGAATTTATTTGACCATAAATTAGATAAGGAGTAATGTGACTACTGAAAAACAACAATAGCACCAGGAAATACAGTTTAAACTGCAGAGAAGGGGTATATTAACCACAATGAGTACTATATTCTTATTTGATGAAAGAAAGCTGAAAATTCATTTTAAAAACATATTCATATATATTCAAACATAATGCTAGTGATACTTGTAGCAGAGTTCAGGATTCTTTAATGCCCAGTTTGTAGTGAACTGATTTGTTTGATGTAGTTATACTTGCTGAATAAAAGAGATATGTAGATCATTGAACAAATATTATTTAGATGTGAAAAGTTCTCAGTTTTGAATTCCGACTGGTTTTGAGTATAATTTTAAGCAAGATGATGGTTGGGTCTATTTCCTCTAGGTGTGCCAGGGCTCAAGTGTAAAGAGTTGATTAGCTTTTGTTGTATTCATGATCAGAGAAACCAGAAAAATAAATTCTTATGAGGCAGAAATGGCAATGAAAGGCTATTTCTAAAATATCTTTCCTGTTTTTCTTTGAGGATTATTGAAAGGATTCATGAAAATATTTTGTCTCTAGTGATGCTTGAAAAAAAAAATACAAGGTTTTCTGGCTCCTAAGAAGCAAGTCTGGCTCTCCTTCTGTCCTTAGGACTCTGCAGTAAGGAAAGCTGTCAAGGTCCATGAGTGCTTTCTTGGTGGATCTTCGGGACTGTCTCTCCTTTCTTTGTTGCTTGCAAACAAAAAATATCTGGTGGTTCCCAGAATGGGGCTTAAGGATTACTAACACGAGAAATATACATAGTGGCGGTAGAACAACAGCAATCACTTTAGACTTACTGAATTTTAATTTCTAGAGGTTGAAGTCAGTAATCTGTATTTTCAACAAAATCCATATACAGTGATTTTTAACTAAGGATGATTTTTGTCCTTATCTTCATGGAATATGTCACAACATCTACAGACATGTTTAATTGTCCTAACTAGGAGTAAGAGGAAGGAGTGCAGCTGGTGTCTTGCAGCTAGAGGCCAGCAGTGTTGTTGGGCATTCTGGAATATATATGGCAGCCCTCTTATCAGGACAGAGAATTGTCAACCCAAAATGTTAATAGTGCTCAGGTTAAGAAACCCTATTCTGTGCAAAACAGTTTCAAAATCTGCTCTTTTAGGAGGTGCTACCTATCTTGAACATTTGCCCAGTTATTTAATACATTTATTCATTTTCAAAACTCATTTTACATGGTCTTTACTGTAAATGTAGGAAGATATAAAATGTTAAATATGATATTGAAATCAGAATTAATTACTTGGAGTTCATTTCTGGATCACTTTAAGTAAATCTTCCGCAAATTTCAAATTACTTCTTCCGTTGAAAGAATAGTCAACATGAGATTTCCAGCTATTTGCTGCTTCTTTGTAACATATTGAAAAACTATTAATTTGTATTGGATGAGAGGTTGATCTGACTTTTGGAAGAGTCAAACGTATAGCATATTTCAAAAAATATAATCTAGTTTTATTATGTTCAAGGACATGGAAATATTTTGTTGATGGAATTCAAAACTGAAAAGATGTACTATCTATCTTGAAGACTTTGTTTTTATGAATCGCTAACCATCACTTGAAATTAGCATTTCATTGTTTGAATGCAAACACTGCTGTTAAAGTGGTGATTGAAACAGCAGTCGTCCCTTACTCTTCAGCAGAAGCAGCGTTTTCCTCCTCTGCACTATTGATTTGCTAACAAACATACTTTATATTATCATGGGTCTAAGGGTAAAATCTACCCAGCACTTCTAAAATATCGTACATTCTTAGAGTCCTTAACAATCAAACACTACACCGATATCTATTGACTTTACTTTCACTAAGCAAAAGGATGAGTATAATATAATAATTATCCCTGTTGCATATTTAAATGTAAATTCAAATTTAACTTCATAAGGTATCTCCAGCAGATGTTCTCTTTCCTAATGATTTCTATGGTGACTTACACTTTTGAAAGCCTTGAATCTCTAATGAAAAATTTTCAAAGAAATAAGATGGAAAAGAAGCACTAAAATATGCTAGGAGATAGCAATTGAAGTCATTTTGGCTAAATGTATCAAGTTAGAAGTTGCCCTAGTTACTGATTGCTGCTATTAGATATTCCCCTTGTGCAAGGAAAGCCAGCTATTGATTTTTGAATCTGAATTTCTTTTGAAATAATTGATTGTCTCTATTGTAGCTTCTTATCTCAGCTCACGAAAAATCAGTGCAAAAGGAATAACCTACTATTCTAATATCTGCCTAGTATTTTGCTTAATTTACTTACCCCTGCTGACCTAAAATCTATTAAAATACACTAATAATGGAATATATAAAGCTAATGAATACCATTGTCCATGTGGCAACAATATATGTCAGCCATTGTTAATATGAATTGATTTACTTTAAATAATGCATTCCAAAATTTTAGCTTCTGGTATCTTGATTGTATTTATGTATTCCTGCATTTTTACTTAGGACATTACTCAAAGAAATAAATATAAGCATAGATTGCAGGCTTAAAAGTAAATAGGGCCAAATATCCAGCAATGGATAAAAAATAAATACATGCATTGGACTTCTGTTTGTCATTTTATTAGATTGTAAATTTAAGAATTGGCCTATGTGGGATTGGGGATTTAGCTCAGTGGTAGAGCCTTTGCCTGGCAAGTGCAAGGCTCGGAGTTCCACCCGAGCACCGCACCTCCTGTCCCAAAAGAACTACCCTATGCGCAAATTCTGAGGCTTATCAATTTGACCAAGCCAAACAAGTAAAATGGATATATTTACGGAAATGTAACTAGTATTATTTTTAAATTGAAGGCACTCTATTCCAGTGCCAAGTGGGGTACTGCAATTCAAACAACTCTGATGCTACCTGTTCAGCGTTAGCATCAGGCTCATGAGACTGGATGGCACAGGCTGCTAAAAACATTACAGAGTCTTCTTGTATACTTTATTTACTGGACCTGGCACCGTGGACTCTGGCCCTTTCCTAAAGTCAAAATGACTGTAAAAGGTAAATGCTTGAATTGATTCAGGATATTGAGGTAGCCATAGATATGCAACTAAAAACAAGCACAAAAGAAGACTTCCAAAACTAGTTCAGAAAGTGGCAAGAACAATGGGATAAGTGTGGTTGAAGTGAAAGGTAGTATTTGGGGGGAAATTAATGGCAATTTATCTTTTACTGTAACAAATTAAAAAAAATTAAACATTCACAGTATTTTTTGATCACAATGTATATGTTAGATACTGTGATAGTAATACACAAATTGAAGCAGAAGATCTATCTGTAAGGGCTTAATATTTAATGGAAGGTTTGCCAATAACCAAGTAAGTATAAGATTTACAGATAGGAATTTAGAAATTAGAAAGAGCTACAAAGAACTAATAGTAGGGGAGACTTGGACATGTCAGAACTGTGCAGCTGGAATTTTAAATAAGGTGCTCTATATGAGACGCCATCTATGGCCTGATGGTAGTGAGTCAATGAACCGTGGGGGATATCAAGGTACTGTTGGGGTGTCTAAGAGAAAACTCTTCCAAGATGAGGAACTGGATTGTATATAAACCTTGAGCCAAGAATATACCTAAATTTTTGTTGTAACAGAAAAGACCTAGATATCCCTAGTAGCTTTTTGAGCTGTCTATTGAACATATATAAAGGTTACAGTAAATACTTAAGATAAAACAATATGATATAAAATACAATGAAAATGACAATGTTAACAATAGAAGAAAACTCCCTTATTTAGCAGTATGTGGCCACTTAAACCAAATCAAAGACAAAAGAAGAACGAGAAATTTCAAGGTTTATCTGGGAAAGCATTTGGTCCTAGAAATGGTTCAGGCTTTGTGTTATCTGTCTTTGCTTTGCCGTGGCAGTAATTGCCGTATATAGTCTTATGTATTGAACTGTCAAGATTTAAAAGCTTTGAAGAAAAAGTTCATATAAAATAAGTGATACTGTCATTGCTACAAGTCTAGTTTAATTTTGTGACTAGCTTTCTAAAAGTCTATGCTAGAGAATAGGAAAGGTTAGATCAGAAATTCTGATTGTATAGGAATAAAACCTACATGAAAATCTAACTTAACGTTTCTAATGACATTTTGGTATTTTTACTTTTTGTATACAATAAAAATTCTACTAGCTATTTCTTTGACTTTTTTTAAGTTGGTAGAAATAATCTGATAATCCTTGGATGTGCTTATAATTATTTGCAGGTTTTATCTAACTCTGCATATCATATATGAATATAAAATGTGCAGAAACTGAAGAAACATATTTTATAGTGAGATTTCCCGTTCCATATATTACTCTTCACACAAAATTAAAATCCATTCGTATATTTGGTCTCAATTTTTTTGTGCATTCTTTTTTTTTTTCCATTGCTGTAAATAAGTATATTTACATTGTGCCTTCCTACATATACACATGACTTTATCATGGTACATGGTCACTATTTTCACTAACATCTCAACATACTGAAACAAATTTACACTTTGAAACATTTAAAGCGGTCAACATTTTTTATTAACATGTATTAACTGTACGTGTGAATGGGGCTCAGTGTGAGATTTCTGTGCATGCACACGGCAGTGTGCAATGGTCAGATCCAGCCTTGTTTTTTCTGCCCTCCTCCCACAATGCCCTTCCCAGTCTCTCGTAATGACCAGTCTATTTTCAGGGTGACTTTCTTCTAAATTTCCACCTATGAGTGAGATACCTGCCTTTCTGTGTCTGTCTTATTTCACTTGACATAATGTCCTCTAGTAACATCCATTTTGCAAGCAGTCATCTTTGGGGACTGCTGTGCCGTCAAGTAGCATCAAAAGGGTTTGGAACTCTGCTTTTGAAACCTTTCCTGACAGCAGCGTGTGCACTGCTTTTTGAAGACATGTCAGAAGAGCATGTCTTCACCACTGTAGATTAAAATTTACTTTAGAAAATAGTCTGGAAGAGCAATCAGAGTGTAACACATTTGAAAAGAGGCAGAGAATGATCTAATAATGCTATTTTAGCTAAAAAATAGGTGTAACTGATTTGGTAAAATGGCTTTACATTTGATTCAAAACTGGTTTCCAAAATGGTTAGAATTTGGCACTCTCGTGTGATGAGTTTAAAACCCCTATAGTTATTGCTCTAAAAAAACCCCAATCATTTAAAGTGGATGTTTTTAGTTTTATTAATATTAGATATTGTTTCAGAATTAGTTTTATCCTGGCATTAGAGGATACTTCACAAACCTATTTATATTGTCAAGTCTAGTTTCAATAAGTATTTAAAAAGTGGTTATTTCTATAGATTAATCAGAAGACTTTCCATAATGGCAGTGAATTCTTTGATGACAATTCTGATTTTTAAACAACATGTATATAATTATGTACTTAGCAAAAGTGTTTCTTGTTTAGCAGATCCTTAACTTCAGTCAGTAGATTTGTTGATCATCAATTTGAAGAATGACACTATACTTCATTTTTCTTAAAGGTATATGTATTTATTCAACCATATATTTGGGTTATTAGTCCTCAAGAGCAAAAGAGTTTTTTTTTAATGTTTTAAACTATTTGATTCCAAATATTTTTCACTTAGGCATAGACTTGTTTTGTGCTTTCTCTGTGCCAGAGTGTAGCAGATAGAGCATGGGAGAGAAAATGAGCAAGCTGCATTGTGTACATTGAAAGTGTCCATTAAATTTGGGAAATAAGAATGCCCTTGGCTACATCATGGTGTTAATGTCCACACAAGTACATTGTGCTGCAGGTATCAGAGAGGGGAGACTGTCTTCATCACTTTCTCATTCCTGGTGCAAGATACCCAACACCCACAACTTGAAGGGGGAGAGGATTGTTTGGGCTCATGGTTTTCAGAGAATTCAGTCTATGGTCAGTTGCTTCTAAGGCAGAAAGGGAGTGGTGGAAGGGCCTAGATAGAAGAGAGCTTCACATTTCACGCCATCCAGGAGGCAGAGAGAAAAGGGAGGAGACAGGACAAGAATGAACATTCTCAGTTCGCATTCCAATTGACTCACCTGCAACCAGGCCCCCACCTCTTAATGACATATTTAGCTACTGAACTCATCAACAGATGAATCCACTGATGAGTGTAGCATCTGTATGACCTAATCACTCTCCAAATACGTGAGGCTTTGGGGGAACATTTTTAGACCCAAAACATAATGGAGAGAGATATTTTACTGAGAATATTGGGAAAGGATGGATATCAGCCTTAATAATTTGACTATATTTTTATAAGTTTAAATGTCACAGGAGCATTATAAGTGAATAGATGGGTTGGTAGAACATAAGAGGCATTTGGAGAATTATGACTCCTTCTATAAGATGACAATTTAAGACTATGAATATTGTAAGAGATAAATAGTGGTAAGATAATTTGGGTTGTTATTCTGGAAGGATGTGTTTATCAAACAAGGAATAGATTAGGCAGCATAGAAAATTAAATTTTTGATAGCATTAGAATTGTTCTATAAAGAGATAAATGTGATAACAGGATACCACTGAACAAGGAAAGACCAAAGGAAAAAATCAGAGGAAGAGCATCAAAAATTAATGCATTTCTGAGAAAAGATGGAGGCTATCACAATGAAAATTTCAAAGCTAATCAATGTATTGATTTTTATGACTGTGAAAAACATCTGAAATAATCAATTTAAAGGAGGAATGATTTATTTTGGTTTATGGTTTCAAAGGCATCAGTCCATAGTTGCTTCAATCCATCTCTTGGGCCTGTAGCAAAAGAGAACTTCATGGTAGGGAGTTTATGGTGAGAGCCTGTGGTGGAGGATGCTGTTTACCTCACGGTGGCTGGGAAACAAAGATGGTGAGAAACTGGTGATCTAAACCATAACAACCGTGATAGTCAGTTTGAAAATGGGCATGAAAGACCAGGAACAAATATAGAGGTTTAGAGGAAATAATGGATAGATTTATCTCAATGTGATGTTTTTTTATTAATGTTGAGATTACCTCCATAAAAAAGGCTTGAGAAAGATTCCTGGTTTCTATTTAAGCATGTAAAGGGGCTGAGAAGTCACCACTTCATCCTAACAAGTAAAAAGATGAACAAACTAAAAAAAAAAAAAAAAAAAAAAAAAAAAAAAAAAAAAAAAAAAAAAAAAAGGCTGTTCTTGAACTTATCTGGAAAATAAGGCATCGGATGGACTTCTGTTCCCGAATTAGGGAGACAGAGAGGTACAGAAAATCAAAACTTACCAGAGCATAAACCTCTGCAGAAACCAGTGCAAGAGTAGGAAAATTTGAATGTAATTGATAAATTGTTGCAAGCTCAGAGTGAAGATGAAGAAGTTTGAAAGGTAAAACCTCCAAGGGAATGAGCAATAGGGAAGCCCTCACACTTTTGTGAGTTTTAACTGCAGGAGCTTTATCAGGTTCTGACAGGAGAAAAATCCTCTCATGAGTGTGCGAGGGGACAGAAAAATAAACCATTTTAAAATATACTTGAACTTTATGTTTTTCTTTAAAAGGCGTGCCCTTAGGGGGAAAAAAAACCAGTTTTATCAGAGCCAAATATTCTGGGGTTTTCTCAAAGCCTAACCTCGTAGGGGTCAGGAAACTAACCAACTCCAGCCCCTCCTGCCATTCTGTCCAGTGTAGGTGGGATAGAGAGAGAACTAAGAGGCACTAAGACAGTTCACAGTCCAGGGTCACCAGCTTATTTGAGAACTAACCGTAGGCATAATGCATGCTTCCTCTCCCCTGCCACCTCTCCATCACTTTGTCAAAAGCCTCTTTGACTGTGGGCTTCTTTCTTTTTTACTTTCATGAGGTAGGAAAGCTGAACCATAATTGTACAGCTCCTAGAACATTGTGCTCACTTTTCAACAAAAGATTATGATACATACAAAAAGCCCCAAACAGCTTGAAGAGTCTGAAGGAGCATGAGAACCAGATATGGCAGGAATTTTGGAATAATCATATCATGGATTAAAAATGAATTTTATGTTCTACGTGTTAGGACAAAAAGGAAAAGAGGCAGGGGTACAAGCTCAACAGGACAGGTTTATTTCAGAACAAACCTGAGAGGGACTGCTCTGGAACTAGAGACCAGACTGGTAACTCTCTTACAGACTACAAGGACTTTAAAGGGTCAGGGGCACAACCAAAGGGGGCGCTGTGGGCGGAAAGGGGGAAACCACAATGGGACTTTTGGTAGGGAGTGGAGTTCTGTACAAAGGAGTTGTGGCTATCTACCTGAGACAGGGCTTGAAGACGTAAGGGAGTTGGGTGCTGTTTATCGACAGAATGACTGAACAATGATTGGGAACTGTAGGGTGTAGCTGGCCTTAGGCCATGATTACTGGGCCTTACTGACCTTACTGACTTACTTACTGACTGGCCTTACCAGCTATACGTTTAGAGCAGGTGTATCTGAGGGAAAAAAAAATCTCTAAAAATAAGGATATGGAAATTTTGTAAAACTGAAAAACAACAAAAAACCCTGAAAACAAAAAAAAAATTAGAATAGAATTTCCAACTATAAAATACAAGAGAGCTGTTATTTATGTATAAAGAGAATACTAGAAGGAAGAGAAAGAAAGGAGTAGAAATAAAATTTGAAGCAATAATGACTCAGAATTTCTAGATGTTAACGTCAAAGCCCAAATCACATGAAAGAAAGAGGTTTGTTTTGGCTTATAGGTTCAGAGGGTTCATGCCGTGGTTTGTTAGCTCCAAGACAGAAACGGCCCACCAGAAGGGCATGGCAGAAGAAAAATGCCAAGCCAAAGGCAGCCAGCCTGCAGACAGAGAAAAAAAGGGAACTGGGGACAAGAAGATCTTCTTCCAGGTCATCCCCTCCGTGATCCACCTCCTTCAACCAGCCCCACCTCCTAATACCACATTCAGTTGTGAACTCATCAATGAATTGGTTCAATAATATGTAAAGCAGCCTCACGATCCAGTCACCTTCCAAAAGCCCCATCTTTGAACATATGAGATTTTTGTGGGGACATTTTAGATCTAGACTACCACAAGTGACAGACAAACAAACAAACAACCACACAAAGAAAAATTGCTCCTTGGCATATACGATCCAAACTTTAGAAAATCAAAGATAGAGAAAATGTCTTGAAAGAAATGATGGGGAAAACAACTTATATATGGAAGAACAAGTGTAAGAACACATTCTACTTTTCAGAAGTCATGCAAACAGTAAAAAGAATGAAATATTTAATGTGTTGAGAGAAAAAAACATAAACCAAGAGTTTTGAACCCCTCAGAACTCTCTTCCAAAATTGAAAGGAAACTAAAAATTTTCCTAGGCAAAATTTAGAGATTTTGTTGCCGATAGCCCTGCCTTGCAAAAAAGAAGTGTTAAAAGAATTTGTTCACAGAGAAGGAGAACAACATCTCCAAAACTTGAATCTACATACACAGAGGAAGCACACTGGAAAAGCGATGAACAAGAAAAAAAAATTAAAATTTTTTCCATTCTTCATAATCTATCAGATGACAGTTCTTCCAAAAAAGGAAATAAGAGTAATGCACATGACTATTTGTAGTAACTTGTACATGCTTACATATGGTATGTATAGGTAAGATTGAAGACAGCAATGATACAAAAATCAAGAGATTAAGAGTACTGTGTTATTAGAAAATAAATTTGGATCAG
This sequence comes from Hystrix cristata, assembly GCA_004026905.1. NCBI lineage: Eukaryota > Metazoa > Chordata > Mammalia > Rodentia > Hystricidae > Hystrix > Hystrix cristata. Next base: position 20,998 of record PVJO010013176.1, read on the forward strand.
TTGTAAATATATATTGAAATTTCTTTGGCAACCACTCAACAATTTTAAAAGTATAATTGATATGCTAAAAATAGAGCAAATAGGATTGTAAAATTATCATATCAAAACTACAAAAGCCAGAAAAAGTGTAGAAGACAAACATAGAAACAAAGAACAATGACAACAACTGAAAAACAGGAACAAATATGAATAGTATGGTATATATTAATCCATCTATATTGGTAATTACTTTAAATGTCCAAGGTTTTAAAATAGTAATTAAATCACAGAATTTATCACATTGGATCAATAAGGAAAACCCAACTATATGTTATTTTACAAGAAACCTACTTTACATGAAAAAAATGTGTTTTAAAGTAAAGGGATGGGGAAGCTATACCACATGTTATAGACTCAATATTTGCATTCCCTCTAAATTTATATGTTGAAATCCTAGAGTCTATCATGATGCATTAAAGGGAGGGGGGTCTTTGGGAGATGATTCAGTCAAGAGGAAGAAGCTCATGTGAATGGGGTTACTGCCGTTATACAAAGATCTCAGAGAGCACGTTCGCTCTTTCTCCACTGCGTATAGATAGGATATGATTGCAATCTGACACCCCGAAGAAGGCGCTTAGCAGAGCCTGACCATCTTGGCACATGATCTCTAGGTACCAAGACTTCTAGACTTCCCAATGATGAGATATTGATTTCATTTTTTAATAATCTAGTCATTCTATAATAATTTGTTTCATTATCCCAAACCGACTAAGAAAGAAATTGGCACCAAGAAGTAGGGATGCTGCTGAAATCAATAGAAGAATACTTCAAGGGTACTGTGGATTCAGTTCCAAGTGTGATGATAAAGTAAGTATTAAAATAAAATGAGTCATGTGAAGTTTTTTGGTCTTCGAGTGCATATAAAAATATATGTTTATACTACAGTCTGCAAAATGTGCAATAGCATTATGTCTAAAACATGTACATCCCTTAATCAAAATACTACTGCTAAAAAGTGCTAATCATCTGAGGTGTTGGAAAATGGTGCCAATACTCTTGCATGACATAAGGCTGCTATAATCCTCCAATTTGTAAAAACCACAATACATTGGAAGTGCAACAAAGGAAAGCACAATAAAATGAGGTATATCTGCATTTAGGAAACAGAAGTGGCTCAGGAATTGCATAATGGATTGATGTGGGAAGAGTTTTCAGACTCATGCTAGTGAAAATCTTGAATGCTATGAACTGATTTTCTGAAAGCTTATTTTGATGACAGCTCAGAAAGAGGAGAGCTGAGCTGTAAAGAACACTTCTGTCTTCTCAGAGAATACCTAGCAATCATGACCAGAGTGTTGGTAGAAATGTGCCCAGTAAAGACCACTCAGATGAGGCCTTAAATGGACATATGAAGCATGTTACTGGACAAGAGAGAAAAAGCAGTCCCTTTTCTGCAATGGGAAGAATTTCATTGATCTGCATTCATATTCTGCTGTTCTGTGCAAGGCAAAACTTGGGAGCAATGAAATTGAATATGTGGCCGAGCAGAATCCTAAGTAAAGTGTTTAGGGAGCTGGTTTGCTTATCTTGCCTCCTTACGGCAAATGTGAAAAGAGAGATACGGGTTAAACATGGAACCATTATGCAAGAAATGACCCGAAATTTAGAGTGCTGGAAATTTCTCAGCTTATTCAAATTGAAAATAATGAAAAAGCATGTTTGGAAGAGAAGAGTAAAGGTGAGGCCAAATGACTGGTGAAGAGATTAACATCAACTATTTCGATAAAGCACAGTGTTATTGTTTAAATATGAAGTGTCTCTCAAAGAAAGACTCACATATTGAAGGCTTGATCCTCAGTGCAGCAACATTCGGAGCTGGGGATTAGAGAGGTGATTGGATCATGAGTACACGATGCCATCAACGGGTTAAACTATGTGGTGAGCAGTTATCTCAAGCACATAGCTTTGGAACCAGCCAACTATGGACAGAAATCTCTGAAATCATGAACCAAAAAATCTTCCCTCCTTTAAGCTGTAACAGGTATTTTGTTCCAGCAATAGAAAAGTGACCGACACCCAGGATTAGAAATGGATCTAAAGGAAACACAGTAAGTGGAACAAAATCAGACTATTGAGATTGTTAGTACTATTTGTAGAACGATTTGACTATCAACAGATACTTTAAATTAAAGGAAGAAAGACACTCCCTTAAATTAAGGGAAGAAAGATGCTTGAGGTAATTTAGAGACCATCATGGCTACCACTCCCACCATTGGCCTAGAGGACACAGGCCTGGGTTCTACTCTACTTAGATTTTGGAAGGTAATATCAACTAAGCTAAGGAATTTTGATTTTGGAAGGTAATTTGGAAGCTAAGGAATTTTGATTTTGGAAAGTACTATCAGCCCAGCTAAGCCATCAGAGTTTAGTTGACTGGTAGAGCACTGCAGGGTGTGTGTGTGTGTGTGTGTGTGTGTGTGTGTGTGTGTGTGTGTGATCTCTGTTCCATGTAATGGGTGGGTCCTCTGGAGAGAACCACTGTGTAGGCAGTACCCTGATGAGCTGTGAGGGTGATATTGCTGCCTCTGCAGGTCTAGAAGGTGGGACTTACACCCTAATAAGTCTGGAAGATGAGACTTCTCCCCAGTGGGCCTAGAGGACAAGTATGGAGCTAAGAAGGATATTCTCATGCCTTAAGATCTCATGTAGTTTTCCTGATTGTTTCTGGACTAGTTTAGTAGCCATCACACCTTCCTTGTTTCTCATTTTCCCTTTTAGAATAGAAATGTTTATTCTAGTCCTGTCCCAACAGTTTATTTTTTATCAGTACATAAAATTTATGCATCTTTATGGTAGTTCAATACATGAATACACTGGGTAATAATCAAATTGGGGTAATAAGTATTCCCATCTCTTAACCATTAATCATTTTTATGTGTTAGGAATTTCAGTCTTTTTTTTTTCTAGTCATTTTGAAATATGCTATAGCTTGTTTTAAGCAATAGTTACTTTACCATGCTAAAGAAGAATATGAAGTAATTTCTTTATTCCGTATTTTGGTGCCTTTTATTGAACTTCATCTTGTCCTCTGTCATTCCTACTATCTAGAGATCACTATTTCAGTTTGTTCTTTTAGATTGATTTGTTTCTGCGCATAAGTGAGAACATATGGTATTTGTCTCTGTATCTGGCTTTTTTCACTTAACAAAATGATTTCCAGTTCCATCCACATTGCTGCAAAAGACAGGATTCCATACATTTAATGGAAGAATTTAATGATGTTTCCTTTTACCCATTCATCCACTAAAGGACATCTGTGTTGATTCCAAATTTTGACTGTTGTGAATGGTGCTGCAATAAATATGGCAGTGCAAGTGTATTTTTGATATGACGATTCCACACTTGCATATGTATCTAGCTATTTTTACTTTTTTGAGGAATCCTCATTCTTTTTCTTATGCCTGTACTAATTTGCATTCTCACCAAAAATATATGAGAGTTTAGTTTTCTCCACATCTCACCAACTTTTTTTTTTCTTTTTGATGAGAACCATTCATTCTAACCAGTATAGGATGATATCTCAGAGTAGTTTTGATTTGCCTTTCTCTGATGCTTTTTTCATAAGCTTGTTGACCATTTGTACATCTTTTATTGAAAAGTGCCTATTTTGTTCTTTAGTCCATTTTTAAATCAGAGTTTTGGAAGGGTTATCGTTTTTAGTTCTTTATGGATTTTTGATACCAATCCCTCGTCTGAATGAATAATTTGCAAGTATTTTTTCCTATTCTGTAGACTGCCTCTTAATTTTGTTGATTATTTCCTTTGCTGTGCCGAAGCTTCTTAGCCTAGTATAATTGCTTTTGTCCATTTTTATTTTTGATGCCTGTAACTTTAGGGTTCTCTCAAAAATTTTGCCTACTATATATCTTGAAGTGTTTCCCTTATGTTTTCTTGAAGTAACTTCACAGTTTCAAGTTTAACGTTTCAGTATCTGATCCGTGTTTTGATTATTTTTTTGTGTGTGTAGTGAGAGAAATGGATTTGATTTCATACATATATCCAGTGTTCTCAAAACCATTTATTGAAGTGGCTGTCTTTTTTCCATTTTATTGTTTTCATTCTTGGCTCCTTTATAAAAAAATTAGTTAGATATATAAATGTAGATTAATTTCTGGGTTCGCCGTAAACATGGATAATTTTACTTCTTCCTTTCCAATCTGGATACTTTTTATTTCTTCCTGTTTCCTGATTGCTCTTGCTAAGACTTCCAGTACTATATTAAATATGACTGATAAAAATGGTCAATCTTGTCTTGTTCCAATCTTTGAGAACATGATTTCAACATTTCCTCATTCAGTGTGCTATTGTCTGTAGTTTTTTCATGTATATCCTTAATTGATTTGTACATGTTGAATCATTGGTAGCATGGTTCATAAAACCAATTCTGTTTTATTTATTGTTGCTAGTTTGAATTTCATTTATTTATGCTCTGATCTTTATTATTTATTTCCCTCTACTAATTTTGTATTTGCTTTGTTTTTACCTTTTTGTGTCTTTTGAGATGCATTTTTAAGTTGTTTGGGAGCTTCTCTTTTACGGAGGCATTTATTGCTACCATCTTCCCTTTTTCTGCTATTTTGCTATATTCTACACATTATCCTGTACTGTATTGTCATTTTCATTAACTTACATCAATTTTTGTTTTCTCTTTTAATTTTTTCATTGACACACTATTCATTGGGAAAATATTATTCTATTACCATGTGTTTGTATATTTTCTATTCTTTCTGTCAGTGATCTCTAGTTTTATTATTCTGTGGTCCAAAAAGAGACAGATGCAAATTCAGTGTTTGAAAGTTTACTGAGGCTTGATTTGTGACATAAGCTCAGGCCTGTATGATAAGAATGTGTATTCTAATGTGGTTAGAGGAACTATTCTGTGTCTTTTAGGATAATTTGGTTTATGATATGGTTGAACTCATAAGTTTCTTTGTTGATCTTCTGCCCAACATAGTGTTAAGGAGTGCAAAACTTATTTACTTACACAGGACCACGCTTGAGGAGGAATTTTTCCTCAGAGTAAATTGTACCTCGATTTTCACTCATGTCTGATTTAGAAATATTTAGGTTGCACTTTGGACTTAGATTTTAGAGTTGATGCTGGAATAAGGTAAAATAGTTTGCCTTGTTGAGGTAGAATAAATATGTTTTTTGCGTACATGAAGGACATAGTATAATCCAGAGTTGGAATGTCATATAATGAGTGTTTGCATACACCCCGAATTTATATGTCAGAATCCTAATCCTCAATTGCAGTGTGAAATCTTTTGGAGGTAATTAAGTCATGTGAGGGGAGCACTCATGTTTGGGATTCTGAGACCACAGAGAGCTCTCTGTGCCCCTCTCATCAGATAAATACTCAACAGGACCTGGAGAGTCTGCAGCCCAGAGAGGGCACTTCCCGGAACCCACATGGGCCACTCTGATCTCAGCATCTGCACTTGGAAAGACAAATTTCTGTGGTCTGTAAGTCACTCTGTTTGTGATACTCGTTCGTAAGTTTAAAATGACTAAAATATCATGTTAATACTAATTTTAAAAATGCAAGAATAACCACGCTAATTTCAGATGGAGAAGATGTAGAGCAAATAAAGTTGTGAAGGATAGTGAAGGGAATTATATAATGAAATAGAGGTCAGTATTCCAAGAAGCCATAAAAACTGTATGGTGTATGTACCTGAGAGCAGTGTCCAAAGATACAAATAAATAACTGGAATGATAGATGGAATGGTAGACAAATCCACTGCTATACTTGAAGATATAAACACCTATCTATAAAAAAAAAGTGGGTAGACTCAGAGGATAGAGAGGAATTAAGGGCATAATTAAACTCAATTGCACCAATAATCAGCTCACATAACTTACAGCTATAGATTATTTCATCCAGTAAAAATAGACCGTGCATTCTTCGCAAGCTGAAATGGAACATTCACCGAGACAGTTTACATACTATAAACACACTTTAGCCAAGCTGTTCTTCAGTAAATGAGTGGATAAATAAATGTGATACATCCAGGCAAAGGAATATTATTCAACATTAAATGAAAATTAACTATCAAGACATGAAAAGACATGGAGGAATATTAAGTGCATGTTATTAAGTGAAAAAAGCCATTATGAAAAGGTTACACACTCTATTATTTCACTTACATAACATGTTTAAGAAGGCAGAGCTATAGCAACAGTGGAAACATTAGTGGTTGTGAGGAGTAAATGGCCAGGGAGGGAGAGAGTAGTTAAAGCACAGTGAATTTTTAGGGCAATGGGATTATTCTGTGCCACATAATAAGACAGAGACATGTCATTACATATTTGTCAAAACCCACAGAATATTGAAACACCAAGAGTGAATCTTAACATACACTATTTACTTTAGGTGATAATGGTGTCTTAATGTTAGTGTATGTTCATCAGTTGAAAAATGTGCCACCTTGCTGTGGTGTATTGGTAATGACGGGGGCTATGCACATACAGGGCCAGGGAATATGCTAGCCCATTTTCTGTTGTTATAACAAAATACCTGGGGATAGCGCCATATAAGAAAAAGAAGTTTGCTTTGTTTACAGGTTTGGAGACTGAAAGGCCAAAGAACACAGCACTAGTTCTGGCAAGGGTATCCCCAGCTCTGTCAGGTCATGGTAGATGATATTATAGTGGGAATGCATGAGATAGGGAGAGATCACATGGTGACAGAGGCAGCCAGAGAGAAGTTCAGGGGACAGGCTTACTCTTTTATAACAACCCATTCTCACAAAAACTCACTCATCCAGGGAGACCAGCATTAATCCTTCCAGGCATGGTGCCTTCAGTGCCATGACTACACTCCATTGACCGTCATCTTTTAAAGCTTCCACTGCCTCTTAATATCATGACATCGGGGCTCAAGTTTTCAACCTCTGATCATTTGGGGAACCACCTAGAGCCATATGTAAACCCTAATAAGATACTTGGGAAATTTCTGTACTGAGCTTAATTTTGGCATGAACCTAAAAGGCTCCTAAAAATAAGGTTTATTAATTTAAAATTATTAAGCTGAGATGTGTCGTTTCCTGTCTTTGCAGCTTTGCAGTTTTGATGTTTATTTCATTTCCAACTGTGAGTGATACTCTCGCACCACAGACTTTTCCAGGAGTAATCATAGACCTAAGATGAGCTGATGCTGGAGCTCAATGAGTCGTATACGCACAGCTATTTGAAGTGAGCTTTGATTTCTGTGAGTGGGCCTGTGTGCATTTGATCTCTCCTTTTGGCTGAGAAAGCACTGGGTGGAGAGTCAAACTTAAGAGTGTGGGTGTCTTCCATTTCTTTCTTTTCCCTCTAAAGCCGGTAGGAGGGAAAAGTTGATAGAGATTTTTTGAGTCTGCTCTGTCTGTCAGTAACAAACAAGCACACCACATTTTTTTCTCAGAAGAGGGCCAAAAATGAATATAGGGGCTGCTGGACTTTAAAGCTACATAATTTGCTCTTTTCAAGTAGGTGCTTTCAGTGTTCTAAAACCGTTAACTATGCAGTGAGCTGTTCTGTAAGACTTCCTGCAGTCCCAAAGGTTTGCCTCATGTTCAAATTTGAGGAAACATCTCTCGTACTCTGAATTCTAAAGGAAAGTACCAAAACATACATTATTTGAATCCAGACTCCCATCTATTCTGCTTTATACGTGACTCTGGAACCTACACTATTACTCACCCACGTGTGGCCACTCACTCCCAATCCTCAAAGCATATTCCTCAGACTACATAAAGAGAAAGTGAGGAATAACAGAACGCTGATAATGCAGCTTGAGGAGAATGGAGCGGTTCAGGAAAGAAGTTGTCCCTTCCCTAAAGACCTTGCGTGGTAGAATGGACAGGTGCTCATAAAGTCCTAGTAAATATTGGTGAGAATATGAGGAGCTTACAAGAAAGGAAGCTGTCCTTTCATTTTCTGGTAGAATCAATATTGAGTTTAAACATATGTAGTATAAATGTGACACTGCTCTTTGGTTTTGTGAGAGGCAAATGTAAGTTCTCTGAAATCAGAGAACATTTGTGGACATAAAGACCAGTTCCCTCATATATAAATATATCAGAAGGCAAGAAAAGGGAAGGAATTTTTCAAAAGGGCTTGAGGAGACTGCAGCATAATAATACAGGTACTAGGAGTGATCTTATCTATGCCAGGTCTCTATAATCCTCAGAAGCTGTAGAAAAGAACTTTTAAGTACTCAAGGATTTGAGTGAGGGAGTATGAAGGTTGGAGGAGGGATGGGAGCTCTTGGGCTTCCCAGAGGGGCAACTGACAATGAGTGGTCCTTTCAGTCTGGAAAAGTGATGGGGATATGTGTTTTTGGCGGGTGATCACAGGTGGCCACCTGCTCCTCTACGGGGAATCCTCAGCAATAGGAGAGACCGGAGGTGAGGCTGAGCATTGTCCCAAGAAAGATAAACACAAGCAAACTGAATAAACCAGACTACATATATAAAATATCCTACCACTTACACATAAGAATAACATCTCTAGATTCCCTGCTGTAGCTTACAGTGCTTAACACCAGAACTTAGACCCTGAAACAAGAGGGAAATGTAGAGTCCTACCTGACGCAATTCAAGCAGATAAATCCACAGCTATAGCTTGTACTGGGTGAGGGCAAAAATATTTAAAGGCATACAAAGTTAAAATTGTTAAACTGAACAGGAATAAATTTTAATAACTGCAATTGACCAGAATGTTATAGAACTTCTCTGAGATGTAAAATGATGCAAAAGGGGATGTGTGTGCACTAAAATGTGTGGTGAACTAGGGTGTGCCCAAATGGGTGAGAATCTTGAGGCTGTTCTAGAAATCTGCCCACTAATGGAAATATAGCACCTGTTGATGGTAAGACACTATACATATCTCACCTAAATTCACATTTAATTTTTTTACAAATACTGCAGGAAAAACAAAATACTGCTTAGGTCTATAGGCTACCAGTTCGTAACTTCTAGAACAGGTGTGGAAAAATTAAATAATTTCATGTTCATAAACAATTGAATTGTGTCTTCTCAATAAACTAACAATTATTAAATGATGATTGATCGCTAGTCAAAATGAATACGCTGTTTCTCTATATTAAAATAGTCCACAACAATAAGAGTTATTTAGAAAAATGTATTAAGTTAAAGCTCTTCCCAAATCCAGAGATTACAAGTTTCTTAACAGTCATTTTGTAACCCTAGGTCTTACTTAATATTCAAGGGGTACTTAGCTCTGCTGAGTGACTGTCTTTCAAAAACCTCAGCTCTATGCCTGAATAATAATGGAGAAGTCTTATTAATTATAATTCTCACAACATTGTTTGGCACCATTCTGTTACTCCACAGATATCAATTATTTTAAGAAAAACATTTCAGTATGTGAAAAAGAGTTGGAAGTCTATTTCGAAAGCAACAAAATAAAACCTGATTCTGGGAATGAAAACTGTGTGTTCAGTGAATTTACATTCCTAAAACAAAAATTTAAATTGATCTTTGCATTTTTTTTTCTGGAAAGAAATGGGTTAGCAAGAGTTATTTAACATAACTTATTTCTGTTTAAGTTTTTTAATTAAAATAATGTCTCCGTGACTGCTGAGTTACTAAAAGGATATGATAGAAATATCCTTCCATATTTTATTGCTTTTTAGTTGTTTAGAAAGAGAACCAGCATATTACCACATAATTTATTCCCTGATAATTCACTTAATAAGAGAATAAATTTAGATGTGCTTTTAAAAGATACTATGGCTGAAAAAGATTACTGAGAAAAACCTATAGGTAAAACAGCTTCCCATTTCTTTATATTTTATGTTTTTAATAATAGATTGAATAGTTAGTTGCCTGCTTGACAAGTTTATTGTCCTTATCCAGTTGCCAAGTGAAAAGTACTTCCAAACTGACAACGGGTATTAAAAACACCTACAAGTGATTCAAGCCATTAAGAAGTGATGAAATTCGCGACGGTGTTCTGCAGGCTGTGCTCCGGCGCCCAGGCTTTCCCTCAGAGCGTGGGCCCTTAGCGGCTGCAAGTGAGACAGCAGACGTTTCAAGGTGAAAACATCGGTTTTTAACTGAAACTCTGAGGCTTCTCCCCAAACAAAAGAGACTATTTGCCTTACATCTACATGTTTGAAGCCGATTCATCATCTAATCTGGATTTAGAATAAAAAGAATCTGTGTTCCTCTGAAAATGTCCAAAGTACTTGTGAAAAGCAGTTTTGTTGTGATTTACTGAACTCGTATTTTTCTAGTTTGTAAAAGAAAAATATCATTTAAGCTTTCTTTGTCATGTACTAGCCTAGCAATTTTTCTGTTGTTTTGGAGGGCTGGATTATGTGCAAAGCTCTGGCTTCAGTTCCCTGAGAAGTCCATGCAGGACTGTAAATCAAAATTACCTACAAGTCAAGGAACAGAAGGTAAGTGTGTAAATAAAGGAAGAGATTGAGGCAATCAGGAAGCATTTTTCTGAACAGGCCACTACATGCCTCATCTAAATGCATGTTCAATTTTATTTTAAACATACAAGTCAAACAAAATACTGGTTAGATCTATAGGAGACAAGTTTGAAACTATAAATCTAGTGGATGAAAGGACACCCTGATATCTTCCAAGAAGTAACAGCCAATTTAACATGTGTAAGAATATCAGATAAAAGGAAATGAGCTCAAACAGAAAAATTTCTTACAAAAATTTAAGTATGTACTTGCTGAGGTAAATTGCTTTACTTTAAAATAAATTGAAATACATAACTTTGATGCATTGTTTAATGCTGGAAGTCTTATTTGGGAATGTCAAACGTTTGTGGGGAAGGAACAAAATGTTATTGTGTTTCTTTTTAGAACTGATTGATCTGGTGGAAGAAATTTCAAGGCAGCCCTGTGATTAGGTATGGGTACTGCTGTCTCCTTTTTAGCCAGATCCACAGTGAAAATCAGGAGTAAAAAGGGACATATAAATGATTTTAAAAGTTCAGAAAGGAAGTGCCTGCAAAGTTTGGGGCCATTGAGAGCATGGTTGCTGAAAAGATTAACATTGACATGAAGCCAAATACTTTGCATCATTGGTATTGGGAAAGATATCTTAAAGGTATCTCAGTAATTGGCGAGACTCTACCCTTCCCTGGATGAAAGATGCAAAAGAGTAAACAAGGGAGCCCAGTTCATTCATGGTGTGCACAGGAAAATATTTCCCCGAATTTAGCTATCCAGGGACTCAGAGGCCACTTCAACTATGATTGAAGGGGGCTAGGCTACTGCCTTCACTGATATCAATCAGTGGTGTCATTCAGATAGTGCTGGTTTTCAAGCCTACAGAATGCAAGACTTCTGTGGTTAAGGAGGCTTCCACACAGATTTCTAAAGAAGGCCTGGGAATCCAGGGTGTGTACCACTCTAAGGCAGTGCATGCAGTCATAAGCGTGAAACTGTGAAGTGAAAATGCAGTGGAAACCCCAGGAAGCAAGAGATGACAAGAATGTGGAGCATCTGTTGAGGAAAGCAGTAGGCAGTAGGAAGAGCTACCCCAAGAAAGAAGCCATGTGGGCTGCAACCAGAAAGGCCATAGGTGGAGGGCAGCCCAAGCCCCTTAGAGCTCATATCTCACCACAACCTTCTGTGGGTGCTGGACATGGATCTACAAAATTTAATGTTTGCCTGTTGGATTTTTGTATTAATTTGGTCCCGTTCCTCCATCCTCTTATTCCTTCCTTTTGCAATGGGAATATTTACCCCATGCCATTGTATGTTGGGACTATTTAACTTTCTTTTTGATTTTTATGGAGGCTTACTACTAAGAATTCATCTTGAATCTTACAGGAAAATTTGGACTTAGAGTTTTCATCAGTGTTGGAGCTGTTTAGACTTTGGTGACTCTTAAAGGTGGACTAAATGCATTTTGGATAATGAGATTGAGATGAGCTTTGGGGACTAGACACGGAATATTATGGACTAGATCTAAAATGTTTACATAGTCTCATGTTTGGAAGGTGATTGGATCTTGGGGGCTGATATAGTTATCAGTGGTACCATCTATTGATAAATTTAGCAGTTAAACATGCTGGTGAAAGGAAAAGCCTGGTGAGAGGCAGGTCACTAGGGTATGACCTGGAAAGAAGTTTTCTTGTCCCTGCTTCCCCTTTTCTCTCTTTGCTTCCTGACTGCTATTGTGTTGAGATACTTTCTTTCACTGGGTCGCTGTGCAGTGACATTTCTGCCTTGGAACCAACTATGCATGAACTGAGACCTCAGAAACCGTAAGCCAAAATAACCTCTCCAGGAGCTGGGCACTTTGTCCTAATGATGGGAAAGCTGACTAACACACAGTCTGTGATATAGGTATTTTGCTTTAAACAATAATGGCAGCCAGACAAATATTCCAGGGAGAAGATTAGTATACTGGGGAAACTGATTCTTCTCAAAGACAGATGTCTTGATAGGGATATTTGGTAATCCCTGACTTGTCATGTAGCAGTGAAGTCCAACAGTTCTAACAGTGTCTGCTGTATATTTTTAAAATAAAGATGAATACATATTTAGAATTGTTAATATTTTAAGGTAATAGAAAAGCAGAGAAAATAGCACACACTCATTACTATCCTACCAGAATTTTAAAAGGTGAGTATTCTGCCAGAATAACTTCATCCCTATTAGCCTCAAATTCTCGTCTTTAAGAAATAAGAATTAGATAATGTTAAAGAAGTATCTTGTCCCTTCATTCTCAATCCATCCCTTTCATTCTGGGGATAACCACATTCATGAAATTGTCAAGTACTGTTCCCATGCAAATTAAGTACTTTACTATGTATGTAGGTGTATTAATATGTTGTGCATAGTACATATTTGTATATATGTGTGTCTGAGTAATATCTATTATAACTTCATTTATGCAAGTTTTTAAATACGTTACAATATTCATCTGTTTCTTGAATTAATACCACCTAACCAGGGTTGATTTTTTTTATAAATACATTGCTGAATTTTGATCTATGTTCATGAATAAAAGTGCCTTAGTATCACCATTATCTACTTTTATATCAAGGTCATATTAACCTCACTAAATTAGTATAATTAATTAATAATTTTGTAATTTTCTCATCATCTTCTAAAAGATATGTTCTAAGTTTCTTAAGTTTTTTGCATTAATTTCCTATAAAAACATATGGACTGGTACCTTGTGCATGCACATATATACAAATATGTACTATATACAACATATTAGTACACCCACATACATAGTAAAATACTTAAATTTGCATGGGAATGATACACGACAATTTTTGCACTGGTCATTTTTGAGGATACCCTAATTCCTGCTTTTGTATTTTTAGCCCTTTATAGATATTTACACCTTTTCTGATTCCACGATAGCATAACACACACACACACACAGGTTCAGTTTATTAACTTATCAGAGGTATAACTGCATTTATGATCTGGCATAGTTATTACCTATAAGTTAATCTCCTTGGAAGTGAAATGCAATTAGAAACTGAATAAAAGTATAGCATCTTTCAGAGTAATGATTTAATATATTTAATAAATGTGCTGTCATCTGAACAAGTCTGATGGACTCAACTCCACTATAGGCTAAAACCTGACATGGGGAACAAATACCCATGCTTATGCATCATGGCACCTTCTTCCCTACAAACTCAGAAGATTTGTTATCTGTTAACTTGTTTTTATTAAATTCTCTAAATTTCTTTTCCCCATTTTTTCCTTCCTTCCTTCCTTCCTTCCTTCCTTCCTTCCTTCCTTCCTTCCTTCCTTCCTCTTGCAGTGTCAGGGATCAAACCCAAGATCTCATGCATGCTAGGCCAGCACTCTTCCACTGAGCTGCATTTCCACCCTCAGGTCCCCAAATTTTTTAAAGCTGCTTATGTGACAGATTATTTATTATAGTGTTGTTCCTTAGTAAAGTGATTTTCATATCAAATTCAATCCATTATACATAACTAATTATGCAAAAATATATCTGCGTCTTACTTCGTATGTCATAAACTTAGGTCAAAGAAAAAGAAATTATCACAAAGTGTGTGACATTGCACCATTTCATCAAATTCAGCATGTCCTTCCTGTGCAATTTCCAAAAGGATTGTAAAACTCAATGTCCAATTAGTTCAGAACGAGGTTGGAACAACCTCAACTAGATCAATGTAATAGCATAATTCAAATCCCTAAACACACATTTATTTATCTGAATTTACTCCATAAACATCAGATATCATAAAGGTTATTTAGAATTTTAAAAAATAGAATCAAAGTTGGTATAAGTTCTCACACAGAAGTATTGGCCAGAGCTTCTTTATATTATATTATATTATTAGCACCTTCTACAACTCCATTGCCTATATAAGCCTCTGGGGGCTTATCTAAATGGCAACAGTTACATTAATTATTTTATCACCTTGTCACAGCTGAACATCAGCCTTCTGAGATCTGTGGGGCACTGATATGCTTAGGTTTGGCCATAGACATCAGCAGATTTGGCCAGTGGGGACCTACAGTAAACTTAGCCATATGGAACAGCTGCTATTGACTTGCCTGGCCCATTGTGTTTACCGCTAAGGTATCCAGCACCTTTCTCGCTCTCGGCTGCTGAGTGAATGCAGGACATAGTCATGGCTTTTATGGAACACTTCTCTGTTTCCCAGGTCTTTGGGATCCCAGTCTGTGTCCAGATCATGTCACCGTCTTCTACTACATGGGCACTAGACACTTCCCAATCTAATTGCAAAGATGAGTTTAATTTACTTAGGTACATAATTTTATCCTCAAATAATTCATTGAATTTTTTCTTCATTTGTATTTATGAATCTCAAAGTAGCTAAAAACTTTCTTCAAAGGAATGGATAGTAAGGCACTTAGATCTTGGTCATAAAGCTCAGCTTCACTTCTAAGAGAAAAGTAAAAGAGGAAAAAAATCATTATTTTTTCTCACTAAGAAGGCCAAGGCACAAATTAAAATCTGCTACCATGGAATTGTTGGTTCACATTGAGTTAAGAGAAAGTCACATTTTTTTGAGCAATTACCCTGATTAGAACTGGTTTTACTGCTTTATATCTAGTAACTTTATGTATATTTAGGTTACATATGTTAACTCCTTTAGTCTGCACAAGAGTCCTGTGAATTAGATTGATCATTGTTTCTGCTGACGTCTTATGGATGAGAATACTGAGGCGGGGAGTGTTGATCTATTTAGCCACATCCCACGCTGATGAAGGACAAAGCTGGAAACTGAATTTTGGCAGTCTAATGCCCACAGTACTTGTCTGTCTCTCCAAAGTCATCCAGTGAATTCTGCTTGTGTTTTAGAAGATCGGATACTCTTCCATTTATCAATGGAATCAGCTTTTTATTCTTAAGATGACTTTGAAATTGTAAGGAATGAATATTGAATACTTTCTATGAACCTGGTTAGCTATGCAATTTTGTCAGTATCATATATTTTGACCATTTTACCCCTATCTTGGAGGTGGCATTACTTCTGATTTACAGATAAGAAGCTAAATTACTTGCCATCTAGTCCTAAACACTCAAGTAAAGATCATCTCTTGCTTTTCGGATTCTTCAGCGTTTACCTAGAGTAGCCATTTGCTGTTTTTCTTACATTATGATGTTTTTCATGTATTTCACTATATAAAAACAGACTATATTATTCTCTCATCCTCAAACCAAGATTTTGAAAATTATTGAAGCTATTTTAAAAATAATTAAAATATTTACTTACCACAATTTCTTTTTCTCTTTCTTTCTTTCTTTCTTTCTTTCTTTCTTTCTTTCTTTCTTTCTTTCTTTCTTTCTTTCTTTCTTTTCTTCCTTCCTTCGTTCATATTTCTTTCTTTTCCTTTCTGAGGAATTGAGTCCAGGACATTTTTCATGCTAGGTAAGAACTCTACCAGTGAGGTATATCCCAAACCCTAATGCCACAATTTTCATTTATGCTAAAAACAAATTATTTTTAGCTTTGGTAACTAAGATATTAAAATGGAAAGAAAGAGATAACTATAAAACTTTTCTGAAGTATCCATTTAGTATATGTAAAGAAATCTGTACCAGGTTACTCAATCTATTAGAATTCATGTTTTTAGTAATAAGGAATTAGCTTTGTATTTCTGCAATGGAATTATCTGTCCATCAAACTTTCCTGGAACAGGTTCTTGTATAGCTTCAGGGAAACTTCAGGTGGTGTGGACCTTTGGCTTAATTTCTTTTCTGGGTGAATATTTTCATACACGTTTACACATTTTTCCATTTAATCTTGTATAGCTGATGTAAAAAATAGGACCACACAAGAAAACATACCCAGCACATGTGATTCTTGTTTTTCTATTATGCCTTTAGCTTCTCTTTCATAATCATCTGTACTAAAATATCCTCTACCCCAAATCTGAAGGTTGGATTTTTGCGAGCTTATTGTTAGACTTGTTTTTATTCTACTCTCATCTATTTACATGAGTTAAATTTCTATATGATGATGGCTTCCAAGTTCCTAACTCTAGCTTCTACCTTCTCTCTGAATGCAAAATATTATTTACCTGCTTACATTATATCTGTATTCCGACGACTTCCAAAATTCTCAAGCTCAACACATCCTTGGGACTGAACAAATGACCTTTTAAAAATATTTTCTTACTCAGCATATTGTAGCACTATCAGTCCAATTGCTCATGACAAATGTCTGAAATCCATTCTTAGCACCTCTCCTACCCTACAGAACCATTATACCACCAAACATTGTGAATTCCAACTTCCAATTAAAATTTTCACTTCTCATTTTCGCTTTACCCCTACTGGCACATCTTTCTCCGACACTCTGAAATTACTCCCTAAAGGCTCCCCACAAGACCATGCTTCCACTTCTTTCACTTATTCATACAGCAGCCAGAATGATTTTTCAAAATAACCAAAACATTACTCCTTTGATTAGAACTCTATAATGCCTTTCTGCTGCTCTTACAGGAAAGCCCAAAATCCTTACAATGGCTCACAGGATCCTGTATAAAATTTTTTTACTTGTATTCTCAACAAAAATGTCATTTTCCTTTTATTACTTGTGCTTCATGCATGGTACTTTTGATCTTATTTCCTTAAATTTGTGCCACTCCATTTGGGAACTGGAAAATGCCATGAAGCAAGGCTGTATAGGTGACTTCAAAGAAGTGAGTGAGTGAACATTCGTATGTACACGTTTCACAAAAAGCAAATGCCACATGCTTAATTTGTACATTTACTTGTGTTATTTAAAGAGATGACAAATTGTGTTATGATTAAATTTAATAAAGCATGACCTTTCCTTTTTTCTCAGAATGAGTGTATTTATAACTTCCACTGATGTATATAATTCTGTCAATTTTATCCATAGCTGCATTACACTATGGAAATTAAGTTCTCCTTCAACTTTATCCTAACACCCTTTGATTTGTGATCACTACTGATGGTTTCATAGAATCCTTGTCAACAAAATCTGTCTTCGAAGTGTGTTTTGGTGTGACTTTGTATCTTTTCTTCTTCCTAAAGTTCTTTTTCACTTCAATATGTTATCAATACTCTGGAGGGAGATTAAAAATTCTTATTTTTCAAGATCATTTGATTGCCTCCTTCTCTCTTTCTCTCTCTATTTTTGTTTGTATTGTTTTGTTTGTGAGAGACAGTATCTCATGGTAAGTGTATCAGTTAGTGCTTACTAGAGAAACCGATTCAATGCAAGATATACAAATACACAGGAATTTACAAGAAACTCCTATAAGGGCCGCCCACAGGATCAGGGATGGAAGAGTGCAAAGGTCTGTCTGCGCTGGAAATTTGAAGGATCAGGTTGAAGGCCTGGAGCTCAGAGGGGTGTCCTGTGGGAGTCCAGATCAAGAGGCTAAAGGGCCTGCAGCAGAAGGCTCAGGGTCTGAGCTGGAAGCCAGGAGATGATGTTCAAGGGGAAGGTGAAGACTGGAGCTCCTCCAAGGAAACAGAAGCAAACCTTCTTTCTTTGTTTCCCTTTTATTCCTTCCAGGCAACAAGCCTCCCCAGGGTGGGCCTTCTGTCTGCAGTGAGTCCCGGCAGCCACACCAAGAACTATGCCAATTCACTGTAGCTGGGCGTTTCTCACCCAAGTTGATGCAATCAGTTAGCTATCACAGTAGGACAGGTATACTTGGGCAGTTGACAAATTCTCATAATGGGAACTTTATGAATTCAAGATTCAGAGGAAAAATTAGTGTCGTCTCTTGTCTATTCTGTCCCAAAGTTTAGTCTCTATGAGAAGTAGTCAACTTGAGCCACATTGAAGCTGAATAATGTAGTGACTAAGTGACTAAAGCGTCCAGCTTCCTCATGTGTAATGTGGGACCACTGATACTTCACAGTACTGTGGTGAAGTAAAATGGAACAAAAAATACTAGAGGTCCACAGTGTCCTTTCTTCAGATTAGCTCTCTTCTGCTCTGTCTCTGCTTTATCATCTCAGAACTCTTTTTCAGAAGCTCATTTTGTCAAGGCCATAGAGAGTGGTACGTTTTCATTTAGTGGGGACCTCTTAATTGCTCAATAATTGTTGATCGGGACTTTTTTTTTCCCAATTCTTGCTTGGAGATTTTTCTTTCAAGTCTTACCTTGGCAATGTGATGCATCCGTTTTATGTAGGGTTCATATGGGGATGAGAAATCACTAAGTATCACTTAGAAAACCAGCTAAAAAATCCTTATTACATATCTCTCCCCAAGTCATGCTTGACATAGAAGTCTCTGTGACAACTCTTCTGAAATTTTTGCCTTCTAGCTCTATCTTTAAGTTCCTTCTGAGTCTGTCTTTCCACACTCTTGTCTTTTGCCTTCCCTTTGCCTATAGAATAAATTTTTGTGCGTCTCCCAAAATTCAAGTTAAAATCCTAACTTTTAATGAGATGATATTAAGAAGTGTGACCTTTGAGAGGTAATTAGGTCATGAAAGTGAAGTTTTCATGAATGGGATTAGCGTCCAACTAAAAACACATGCGAGAGCTTGTTTCCTTTGCTCTCTGCAGCATTAGGATACAGTATAAAGATGACTATTTGAGAACGAGGAAGAAGTCCTGCACCAGAACTCTCCCATCCTAGTACTCGAATCTCTGACTTTCAGACTCCAAAGCTGTGGGAAATAATTGTCTGTCATTTATGAGCCAAGTAATCTGTGGTCCTTTGCTACTGAAGTCCGATCAGGCAAAGGCACTCTATCCCTCTATTTTCTTTGTCAGTAATTTTTTTCCTGCCATCAAGGAAAAAATTTTTCTTTTCTCCTATGAGCATATTTTATTTGTTTCATATTGTAATAAATTTAAAACTTAGACATGTCCCCAGTGCTTTTCTCTAATTTCTCTTCCTTATCTGAACCTAAAGGGAGCTCATGGTCCTTAGAGTTTTCTTTAGCAAGAGGGAAGAGAAAAAGTCTGAACTTTCATCTTATTAGGTCCCCAAAGCCCCTTAACTTTATATAATCATCTATTTTAAGATTCCTAAATATACACTTAAAATATCAGTGTCTTCATTGCCCCTCTCATATCCTTCACTTTGCTACTTTGGACCTGATCTTTTCTAGAAGCAGGTAACTTTACGTCATATATTCCATGTGATTTACTATGCACTTTTAAAGATACCATTTTCCACACTCTGTTTTCAAAATTCTCCTCAATATTTATTTCCTTCATTAAGCACTGGCAACGAATTTTATCTGACTTTCCTTTCTCATACTACTTCCATATAGTTGGATATTTTAAATATCATTTAATCACATCAGTAGACTACAAATGATAATGTACTCTACTGAGCAATTCAGCTAGATTTTAATTTTAAAATCACAAGGACTTTTATTGTCAAATATAACTCCAACAAATATTTTTTCAAATATATCTTTTTATAACTATTAAAAACTTTTACCTAATTTCTCTCTTGTGTAGGCCTTAATTTTCATAATGCACAACTGTTTGAATTGGATATACTCAACTACGATTATTATGCTACAATTCCATTTTGAGACCCTTCTTTGAAAACATAGTAGTGCATTTTTGGTTACTTCTTTTGACAACTGTTAAGTCACTGGAAACCAATACTACCCACTCCTAAAGCAGTTTACTGTCTACTTAACACGATTTTACTATTCTAGGGCCTTTGTTTAGCATAACCTTACGATTCCTGGAGACTTTTGTAAATGAAAACTTCCCAAGAGACCTATGAATTATTAATTAGGAAGAAGCATACAAATTAGTTCTAAATTCCTAAACCCTTGGTCTCAATCTCCTCACTTAGATGTTTCTAGCAATTCCAAACTGCTATTATGACCCTTATACAAACTTATTATGGTTTCTATCTAATGTCCCGTGAGAGACTCATTAGCTCATAGGTGGGGCTTGTGGAAGGTGATGGGATTATGGGAGCTAATGTTGGACTAAGTGTTAGGAGGTGGGGTCTAGTCAGAAGAGATGGGTCACTAGAGCTGTATTTTGATTTCTAGCTCCTCCCTTCACTCTCTGCTTCCTGTCTGTCATAATGTGAGTAGCTTCTCCTCTGCCATGTACTTCTGTCATGTTATTTCTTCTTCAAGTGACCATGAACTGAAATGAAAATAATCTGAGAATAAACTTTTGCTCCTTTAAATTGTGAGTGTTGACTATTTTGTCCCAGTGGACCAAGAATATGACTAAGGACAAAACCACACCAATTCTCCTACATTCAAAGACCCAGTTTAAACCAAACTTCAAATTCTCCATAAATTCTGATCTTGGCTTTTCTTTCTGTGGTACTAATAAATCCTTGTCAGGTCAATGTGAGCAAAACCACAGTGAGCAAAACACTTAGCACTCTCTTATCAACAGAAGCTGCTGGTATTTGGGAGATACCAACTCACAGCACTTTATGCATGGCCTATGCTACATAGGTTTAGTTAAAACAAAAAAAAAAGTAGAGTAAACAAGCAATAATACTCATTATTTTCTAAAAATTGAAACTTTGTAAATCCTGGCAATTTTAAGTATCAATATATTTGGATTCTGAAAGTTGGAAATGGAGCGTAGACATGGTTTGCGCTGACAAAGACCCATTCAATGTTGGTGTTGAAATGTTAAATCTAAGTGCATGTTAAATGACAGAATGGCTCATATTTCACTTTGTGATTGGACTGCACTTTGATACTTGTTTTATGAAAGCCTTTGTAAGTTACAGGCAGAGGTTAACAGTAATCGCATTTTTTTCCTCTTCTGGTTTTAATAAATGTCTTTAGGGCATTTCATTCTGTTAAATCAAGTAGCAGACAAAAATGTAATGCACTGCTAACCTCTAAAGTATGTGAAAAACTTAGTTCATAAAATATGTATGAAGAACACAGTGTCGCAATGATATGATCCTTCCTCTCTGGGTTATTCTGCCAAAGGAATTGGTGCATGGGGGTTGCTAGTCCTTGATTGCTTTTTTTCCCCCTTGGTTTCTTTTGCTTGAAATTGGTCTTCATTTTGTGTTAGTGACTTCAATGAATTTTCTACTAGCACACACAGAAATATGCTAGCTCTTCGGGTCAAGTGTCATCACCCTAAACAGGCCGTGTTAGAAACTCATGCCTAACATTCTTCTCTAGAAATGAAGTACAGTAAGTCCGCAATTTACAAATGACTTCTTTTCCAGGAGGACATTCGTAAATCAGATTCATTTGTAAGTCCAACAAAGCGAGTCTTAGACACCTTTCACACAAATATACAATGAAAGCATTGAAAATCTACACACAAAAAGTATTGCAAACTATTTTTACTTTTACAGTTATCTTAAAATGGTGGTACAGCACAGTATAGTACAACTGGTGCACGGGGGACTGCAGGAGTGAACTCACAAGAAGAGGCACTACGTGGAGGAGGAAGGGTGACTGGGAGATGGTGGCACTCAAGGCTCATCAGCAATAGGAGATGGAGGGCACGATGGAATTTCACTCACACCTGATGTTGACAACACACGTTCTTTAATGGATTCAATTCTGTCTACCCTTTGGAAAAAATGGTCCAGTGATGTCTGAGTAGGGGCTCTTTTTTTCTCACCACAGATGGCTCTGTAGCACTGTGTAGCATTCTGAAAGGCTGCTCCACCCTTTCTCTGTGGTTCTACGTGGGGTCCTGTGCCTCAGAAACTAACAGAGCCTCTTCAAGTAAAGCAAATCTCCTTGCCATTTCCTTGTTGTGAATCTCTTTGGTTCTTCAGTCCCATCTTCTTCTTGGCTCCCTTCATCTTTTTACTGGGCCTCTAATTTCACCAGGTCCTCATTAGTAAGCTCCTTCTATTGCATAGCAAGTAATTCAACAAAACGATCCTCTTGAAGTCTGGCTCCAGCTTCTTGCTAAGGGCCACCAGGTTGTTGAAGACCTCTTTAGGTCACCTCACTCAGCTCCTCACATCCATGAGCTGCAGGCAAAGGTCCTTCCAAACTCCATTCACGGCAATGGCTGGAACACCTCACACCAAGCAAAGTCGATGTCTTTTATCTCCTTATAGATGCTAAAGTCCTTCCAAAAAATGTTGCAAGGTTGTTCCTAGTTCATCGATTGCCTTCACTGCCTACATCCACACACTGAGAAATGTGTAACATAAATAGTACTTCTTGAAAGCCACAATAATACTAAGTCTTTTGTCATAGTTTGGACGAGCACCATAGAATTCTGTGGCAGACGCACTACTCTGACAATGGAAATGAAAATCATCCATGAATTGGGGGTGATTTGGTACATTAGCAAGCAGCAAAAGAGTGCTGATGGATATCTTTCCTGAAACAATGGTTCTCTGTCTCTGGGTTAAATTGGTGGAAAAAACCAGTTCTGGAAAATGGCCCGCGTACCCAGGCTTTGGAGTTACTCGTCCACACAGCAGGTAGAGAGCCCTCTGCTGTGTTTCTGAGGGCTCTCGGGTTCTCTGAATGATCAACTACCGGAGGCTTTAGTTTCATACCATTGGAGACATTGCCACCGAACAACACAGTAAGTCTGTCCGTCGCTGCTTTGAAGCCTGGAATCAACTTTTCCTCTTCAGCGATGTAACTTTGTGCTGGCCTGCTCTTCCAGCACAATCCCGTCTCATCGATGTCGAAAACCTGTTGGAGTAAAGAAGCACCTTCACTGATAATTTCTCTGAGTGTTGCTGGAAGTTCTTGGGCAGTTGTGGTGTTTGCACTTGTAGACTCACCACTTTTACGTTGTGAAGGCAGCTCTGGCCTTCAATCTGTTAAACCATCCATGGCTGGCGGTGAAAGATACACCCTGCTCACCCTTTTTTTTCTTCAAGTCTTCAAACAGGCTTTTAGCATTTTCTTGACTAAGCATTAAGAAGAATGGGATTCGACACTGACACTAACCCTACATCCACACACTGAGAAGTTTCTCCACCTCCTCTGTCACTTCACCACACTTTTTGGATATTATTGTGGACTTCATTGGCACAGCACATGTTCCATGATCTTGTCCTCATTCTTTAGAATTGTGCTAGAGGTTGAGTGGTTCGTGTCATAGGAACAAGCAGGGTCTACTATAGTTTCACTGTGGTCCAGTATCTCAGTTATTTTCACTTTTGTTTCTGTGGTTATTGTTTTGCACTTCCTAGCGGTTCTCTTAATTACCACTGTTTTTCCTCTTGCTTCCGGACATCCTGGGCCCCGAGTATCCACTTCAGCACTGTACAGTAGGCACACAGCCGCACAACTGTGACAATGAGCAGCACACACGTGAGCTACTTCCGTGATTTGTTTGCCTCTATGAATGTTCGTAATGCGAAGTCCCTTCCCGTCTGTGGAAGTTCGCAACTCGAATGTTCAAAAGTCAGGACTTACGGTATTTTAAAAAGGAATCGGTTTATTGAAACATAAAATATGTGTAAATATGAGCAAAAGTACATCATAGTTTTGATTTAATGTCATTATAGTAAATGTGGATTTTTGTGAGATAGTTTTTTAATATACATGCTCTGTTAACAGTCATCAGACTGACATTAGTGCCGTACAGTCTCTATGATGTATCCTTCATTTCAGTTAAAAACATGAGATAATAGCTTCCTTTTCTTCACTACTCATTAGTTACATTATTTCTATATCAGACAGCTACCTTATTTGATGATTTCTTTGGAATTGTAGATACACTAATCAATTTTAAAATTTTTATCAGTATATGTTTGCAGTACACAATCCCGTTCATCATGGGGAGGTGGTACGTGTGCATACATTCTAATTGGGTGTCACCGATTTAGAATATGTGAAAAATAAGGTAGGGATACGAATATTATCTAATTTTGAGAAATTATTCATTTGTAATAGGTCCATGTATTGAATGTATTTTTTTAAATTTTATTTTCATGGTACGTTTTAGATGTACATAGTGATAACATTCATCATAGGGGATTTGTACATGTACATGATACATCTTGTTGCTTCTTTTTTCCCATTCCCCTCCCCTCCCTTCACCCCTCCTCCCTCCTTATTTACAAAAGCTTTGTTTCCATTTTTTCCTTCCATTTCTTACTCCTCTTGTCTCTCTGTTCCTTTCCCTCTCCCCCTTCCTTGTTCTCTTTCCCATTTGAATACTCTTTTCCCTTTCCCAATATAATACATTTTTATCTTTATTTACACTTTCAGTATCTCACACCAGAGAAACAATGTGGTATTTAAACATGTGTGTCTGATTTATTTCACTTAAGAGTATGGTCTCAAGATGAATCCATTTACCTCAAAATAGTTCAAGCTTATCATTCTTTATGGCAGAGTAGTACTCCATTGTATATAAAAAACATATTTTCTTTATCCTTTCCTTGGTTGATGGGCATTTGGGCTGTTTGAATGTATTTTTAAAAGTAAGTAAAAATTTAAATTTCCCTTGGAACTCTAAAAATAAGAATAATATCAGGATCAGATCAAAATATTCCTGATCTGTACAGTGAACCATAAAACTTATCTAGAGAAAGGTCTTACCTTCGGTTGCTGAGAAGTTATCTCCAAGTCCTTAGAACGTTCTGCAAGATAAATGTCTATTTCCCTGAGTGCCTTGCACTACACTGGAGAGTCTAATGATGCGACTTACACTAATGGTTTTGGGCTGTATGATGTCAACTTGAGTGGGAGTCTAAAAGTCAGCCATATGATAGCCAAACAGCTCTCTATGCAGATGCCCCAGTAAGAACGCTGGACTGAAGTTTCAAAAGGATTCTTCAGTTGGCAACATTCTGTAAAATTTTCCTGTATTATCACTGAGAGAAGTTAGTGCCGTTCACATCTCCACTGGATAGTGTAGAAATTTTCTTGGCTCTCTGCCATACTCCTTATTTCTTGGCTGATGTTAGCCATTATCCTTATAATCCATTTTAGTTATTTCTGTGAGTCCTTCTAGTCAGTAATCAAAACCGAAGGTGGTCTTGGAGACCTTGAACTTGTAACTGGCATCGCAAGTGATGTCCATGTTATGATATCTCCCTAATTTTGTGATGGCAACTTATTTGGACAGGCCTCCCAGGGCTCCAGAAAAGACAACAGTTCTCCTTTCCAATATCTATTATAACCAGTTGGTTTTAAAATGATAGTTTATAATGTCATTATTTTCCTAAATCAGAATGGCCGACGATTTAGCCCAAAATACTGAAGTTTCTCAATATCAGGCACTTTCATATTATAAGAATACAGTGGCTTATATAGTAATAATTGGAAAAATTTAATGCTTGAACTAAATACAAAATAACATAGTGATCTGAGATATTTGGTGTTCGTTTTACTTTAACCGAAAAATTTCCAACTTTGTATGGTAGGTTACTCTTAAAATTCAGAGCGAGAGTCCTTCAGGACGCTTACCTCGGGTAGATGATGTCATGCGTTATTTTACGACAGCAATATAATTGTATTTCTAGTGTAAAGGAGGAATGTCAATATGGTCCTTCAATTTCTGATAGACATGTGCCTATTCCTTAATATTGGTTATTGATGTTTATGAGTCAGATTGAAAATATCCCCCCTCATCTCATGTGCTTCAAACGTGGGGTCTGGCCAGAGAGTGGGGGGGTCACTGAGAACATGACCTGGAAGGGCGTATTTTTGTCCCCAGCTCCTTCTTTCTTGCTCTTCTCCCTGGCTGCCTTGGGTTAAGCACCTTCTCTCCCTGCTGTGCTATTTGACCATGCCATCTCTGCCTTGGAGCCAGATGACAATGGACTGAATTCTATGAAACCATGAGCTAAGTTAAACCTCTCCTCCTTCAAATTATGAGTATTAGGTATTCAACCCAGTGACAGGAAAGTGACTAATACACTGATCAAGGTGATTTTTAATTTGAGACTTCTAAGAAAATAGACATTGATATTCGGCTTTGGTGTCTGCCATTGCATCTTTGTAGTAACTGATAGTTTCTTAAACTTTCTTGCATCATATTCTCCAAAAGGTGGCCCATTTCTCTGTGACCCTCCCTGACCTCACACATATTAGGTACTCTACCTCTGTATTCACATCCATGTATTTTCAGTACTAGTATCTGTCTATAAAATTTCAGGAAGAAATTGGTTTTCTGCTACTGAGATAGAAAAGAGAGAAGTTTGTACATGAGCCCCATCATGCCAGAGTAATTTGGTGAAGAAAGTATTATTTCTGAAATATTTGGATGGCTGGAGAAGAATTTGTAGGAAGCCATCAGTTGTCCTTTAAAGGATATTTTTCTCAGAAACAAGGAAATGTAAGGAATATGAGTAAGGCGCAAACCTGTCATCAAAAATCTGTGGGATGTGACAGAGTTCTTATCCAGAATTAATGATTTGTTGTATTTCAAAACCTAGTTGGGGAATGTTAATGAAGACAGTTATTTTATTGTTATTTTTCATTCTTGCTACAGGAGCCTGGTATTAAGTGTGGGGGATTTTGCCAGCTTAGTAACTTAGGTTTGTTTGGATCTCCTCCTCGCCGAGTAGAGCCAGGTAATGGGAAGGTGTACTGTGGCTTAGGGAGCTACCATGGGAGTGTGTGTACATAGGTGTGCATGTAGTCAAAGTGAAATGCTTTGAAAGGTGACAAGTTGAAAGATTTGCTGCAGAGAGAAAAAAATTAATGCGTTACATTAGGAAACAAAATATTAACAGTGGAAATGTTTATGCCTACGTATTAATCATTATTGGTAAATCATATTAAAGGAAAAATTAGTCACAATATTTACTTACAAAGACAACTAAATGAATTACAGGTTGAATTAGGTTATTTGATTATTATTCATTTGAATTATTATTAATTTATGGAGAAAAGCACTATATTGTTTTACTGAACTGTCAATGAGAATTTTGAAAACTGTATTGATCAGTCTAATTCTAGGCAATGCAAATGATGCAGATGGATAATGACCTAAATCAGATCTGGAAATGCTGACGTTTGCTTACTCATTCAAAACTTAGTTTCAGTTAGCTTTATAATAGGGGCTGTATTTATTGAGCAAATTAAATATAACCATAGGCACACTGAAGAGAATTATCTGAGCAAATAAGAGATTGCTTTTTTCAATAGAATATTGGGAAAAGTCAAAAATTATGAGTTAAAGAAAACCATTCCTTTTTGTGGCTTAGGTCATGGTGACCATTTTTTCATTATTATAAATAGAGCTCTCAATCATAGTTATCAGCACACCTTATCACAAAATGACCATACTTCAGATTGTTGAGTTATTTATTCCATTTTCATGAAGGAAAAAGGTGATGATAGAATAAAAGAGAAAGAATAACACATTCTGAGATGGCACATAGTAACAGAATAATTGCTCCAGTTAAAATGCCCCCTCTTTCTCTCATGCTTTTAAAGAGCTTAATTTAAGTTTGCATAATGGGCATAATTAAGCTTCTAATATATTCTTTTTCTCAACTCTGCTGTCCTGCAGTGTGGATCTGGACTCGCTACCTGTGGCTAATGCAGACATTGCAGGTGAAGGGTACAATCCTCCCTGTGACACCCCTGTCTTCTGACACCGGCCTCAGACTCCAGAGGTCCCCAGTCTACTTGCACTTCTGATCACCTGGCTGCAGATTCAGGGTTTTCCACTACTCCCTTACATTTGATAGTTCACTAGGGTAGCTTACAGAACTTAGCAAAGCACTCTGCTTATGGTTTTATTATAAAAGATACAGATCGGGACCACAGGAAGAGAGACAGAGTGAGATCTTGGATGGGCCCAAATGTGGAGGATCAATGGAAATTAGACCCTCCCTTCCAGGACCCCAAGGCAAATATTGGGCCAATTCTTTATTATGCACCGTTTTTTAAGATTTTATTTTTCCTGACATACTGATTTGCATAGGGAATATATTATTCTAAAAAGAAAATGTCTTCTTATGGATATACATAGGCTATGTTTGTATTCTATATTTCCCCTTAACACTTTTATCTAAGCATTGTAATCAACAAAAACAACAAGAATCCAAAGCAGAAAAATCTTGTCTTAAGCAGTTATCTTTGAATTTTTCATCCTGGTGTAGATTTTTTATTTTACTATTTTTTGTGATTTGGTCATTTTTGCATTTCTGTGGTATTTATTTTGGCAGAGGAAACTGAGCTCAAGCCTTCAGCTACAATGCCACAGGTGGGGATTAGGTTTGGTCGGCTCTGTCTCCTGGAAAGCTGTGGAAAGGGTAGAATATGTGTGGAGGAATAAAACTAGGGGTGGCTCGGATATCTGTCTGTTGGCTAGGAGTGATCGTCTCTGATCACACTGGCTGCAGGTTGATATCTTTAAGATCTTAGACTATGATTGATTCTTGGAGTAAGGAAATAACTAGAGAGAGTTTCTTGTGTCTCCCGATTCTCTAAAAATATTTTTAAAAGAATATTATATTTATGGTCTGTGGAAGAAAATATCATTCATAATGTGGATCTGATATCAAGGTCTAAGAGCTAATTTTCATTCATAGCATTGAATATAAACTTCTATTCTAGAAGGCCTCTGTGATTGGCTGTTGCTGATCCTCTCACTTCACCTGGTGCTGCTCTTGTCATTGGTCCTCTTAATAGTGCCACACTATTAATTCCTAAAGTAGACCAGGGTTTTTCCTCCTCACAGCCAGTCAGTCTCCAGAGAGACTTCTCTGACCCCTTCTTTGCCCAGTTAGGTTAGATTCATCGTCCAGTTTAAAGCTGAAGTGCTGCTTTCTCATCTTCCTGAGAGTGGTAAACCAGGTCACGAAGTCCTTTTACATTCTGTTGTAGCACCTCATAATCTTTCTTCAGAACATTTCCCAAGCTTGCTATTATATATTATCTGTGCACTGTGTGTTCTTTCTTCTTAATGTCTCTGATACTAGATACAAGACTTCCTAAGCACAAGGATTCTCTAATTGATTGCTTTGTAGTTATTTATGAGTATTTGTTAAATGTAGGAAAAAAATATCCCCTCTTTTTTCTAATCTAGATTTTGGCTTTTGTTTTTCCATCACAGACTTTTCCCCGTAAAGTTTCAGCGTACTTTAGATTTGGGAGCAATCACTGGCCTTCCTCTCCTCTTACTCTTTCATGGCATTTTATGCATTACACTTTTTAGCAGACTTTAAGGAAAACACAGCATGGAGGTATTTGCTTGTAATCCCATACCATTCGTTTAGTGTACCACAATGATTTAGCATTTGTGCCACCTACAAAGGGTTTCAAATCCACCAAAAGGCAGTATTGTATGATGCTCTGATGTCGTCTTTGCTATATTATTAATCAACTCAGAAACGCGTAGGCCTTCAGAGTACACCTTCCAGAATGAGTGTCATGTTTCATGTTTCTGTCTTGGTCTCCTAGAGGAACCAAAGCCAGAATGGGCACAGGAGCTTGAGGAAGAGCTCGCCATCTGACAGAGGCAGACTCACACCTGTGACTGTAAGTGAGCGCTGCTGAGGGAGGCGAGGAGAATAAAAATAGGTAACCAGGAGACACTGGCGCTCACCCATACCTTTACTTCCTCGGCCTGTTCTCTCTTCCATGCCCATGCTCTCAAATTCCTAAGAATTGTCAAGAAATTTTAAGTCCATAAGTTACTCTAGTTGATAAAGTAAAGGACAACAGCCTGACTTTAACATAAAAAAGATGCAAATAATTCAAAGATGTTTTTAAGTAAATAGACAAATTTTATTTTTTATTTCCACTTGAAGAGTTACATTTCGTATATAAGTTTATAAATAATGGTTTTTATTTTGATTTTTTTCAGTATAAAAAAGTTGCCTTGATGGCATATTATGATGTAACGCTAATTGCTTGTAGGATAGTTAAATGTCAGTATTGAAACCTAATCTCTAGCTGCCGTCTGGTAGATGTGAACGAATGTTCACCAAGCACGTATTTTGTATCTTGTTGCATTGTACGCTGCAACTAATAAGCCAAGGAATGGACGTATGTTAGGCGTGTGTACTGTTTCTAAAAACCACAAACGAAGAATGATAAATTATCAATATAGTTTAGTATTTGCTAATTTTACTACACTCTTTTGTTATGTATGTGTAGGGAAGTCGTAGGGAATACAAATTTGAGTAAAGTTTAAAACCATATATTTTATGATAAAGAGCCTTTAATTTAAGATGGCCAAAGCACTGATATTATATATTTGCTGTAAAGAGAATTATAAGAGTTTTACTTTTCTAATATTAGAAGTTACTTAATAAAGACTTGTTTCCATTAAAAAAAAGTTTTTAAGCAGAACATTTTAGATCGTCCCTCTTAAAGGGTGTTAAGATGACCCTCCCCAGATGCCAAAATGGCCGTTGCTGGTTTCTCACAAAGCCCCCCCCATGCCAGAATCTCCCGCCGAAATAATGGCCCCTCCCCCTGACTAGAGTCCCCAATTAGGTCCGTCGCGCCAATTTACCCAGGGGCGTTACCCACAACCCAATTACCCAGTGCAGAAAGGACCAATCCTAAATGCACACTTTCAAGCCTCCAACGTCATGAGAGGGGGGCGTGGCTAAGGGATAAAAGGCCACTCTCACTTGAGTGAGACAGGGGGAGCTGTAACACCTTAATAAAGCTTTCTCCCACAGCGAGCGTCGTCAGCCTTTTCCCTTCCCCCTCCCGCCACGTAAAGCTAACAAAGGGTACCTCCAAGAATGTATACCCCTAACCACAGATGACAGCAAGTCTCACCCTCAAGCGCCTGTGATCTTTTTTCTCGCTGAGTGTGCACTTTCTTAATGCTGTCTGATAAATCTGCGTATGCTTCTCATTAATGCATCCTGAAATTATTTTCTGTGAGGAGACATCAAGAACCTACCCAGGCTAAGTCGAGGTCCCCATCACCTCTTTAGGGGGACTTCCTTGGACCCTGTCCAGTGACAGTAGGAATGTATGTGAAGAGAAATTGGGAGATATTGCAGCGAACAGAATGGAGGTGGAGAATCTAGGTACCACTCACCATGACAGCAGAATTCTGACAAAACAAACCTAAGAGCAGGTAACTACATATGTAGAGTGAATTAAGTCTGAATAGAAAAACATCCTGCTCCCAAGAACTATTCCAAAATATAAATGGAGCAGAATCTAAAATTTCATAATTAATTGTTTAGTTAGTTGATATAAAAATTCAAAATACTTTTGGGAGGGACAACAAATTACATCCTCTTAATGTAATGTCCATAATCCCCCGACCCCTGTCAGGAGGAATTTGATAAATAAGATCTTGGAGGGGTGGAGGGAGTGAAGGAAGAAAGGGGAAAAGGAAGGGAGAGGAAATGAGAGGTGAAGGG
>PVJO010013177.1:0-52742 GCA_004026905.1 Hystrix cristata
ATGTCTCTGACCTGCCGCTGGTAAAGCCCGCTCGGGTATTGGAGGGGGAGCGAAGCCAGATCCCTTTCAAGCCCTTCCTGTCATCTCCTTCCCAGAACACCAAAACTCGAGCCAACTTCGGCTCCCGCCCGTTCGCCTTTGCCGAGGGGCAGGCCCATCGCAACGCTGCTGACCTGTGCGCTGACCTGGCAGAGGAGATCAGCGCCAACTTCGAGGCCCTGCCCTTCGCCATGGCGTCCGACAGCGACAATGACGCCGGCACCAGTGTTGCCTCAGACCCGGGCGCTCACGGGCCGCCGTGCCGGATCGCTGCCGTGGCCACCGCCCAGCAACGTAAGCTGCCCCTCCAGGCCCCTCTGCCTGAGAGCGAGGGTGTGCACACCCCGCAGACCCGCTTGCCCGCTGCCCGCTGCAGTCTGCGCTGCAGACTCGACCGCATGCAGCTGCAGGAGGCCTGGCTGCCGGGGAAGCGCGTCCGTTCCCTCGTGCGGGGATAGTTAATGCCAGCAGAATGGTGTCAGACACCGAAAAGCCCCCGAAAGTTTATATAAAATCTCTTCGTTTTCCATTTTACTCATTTCTAAAAATTGTTTTCAAACTGAGCTGGGTGTGGTGGCACATGCCTGTAATCCCAGCACTCGGGGCAGAGACAGGCCTGTCAGATAAACAAACACATAACTGACCTCATCATAACGTAACAAAATGTCAGCTGTAGAATCTGGGTGGTGGGTATTGAGGTATGCACTAAAAACTTTTCTGATTCTTTGAGAAATTTAATAATCAAATTGAGTCAAACTGAGCTCACCAAACTAAAGGTGTCTTCAGGCCATATTTGATACTGCTTGGCAAACTATTTTAGAGTCGTTTTGGTTCTTTCTCATGGTAAAGAATTTTCCAGATTCTTCTTTGAGTTGAATGAATCACACCAAAAAAAAAAAAAAAACGAGATTTATAGATGGTTAGTTGTTTCTTGACTCTGTGATTTAAAATTCCTCAGCATTGTAGGAGTCTTTCCATTATGTAAATTCAGGGAGTCCAGCTTGCCCAGGGCTGAGAAGTTAATGATTTTCCCAGTCTGCTCTTGTTTAGATTTCACTGTCACAATGCTTTGTTTCAGAGTATGATAGCGACACCTCCTGTCATTATAAAGTCGAGCTCAGCTATGAGAATTTCATCACCTCTGGCCCAGACCCTCACCCACCTCCCATTGCAGATGATGAAAGCGATGATGATGATGATGACGACATCCCACAGGTGAGAGGCCTGAGGGCACGGGTTAGGACTGGGCAACGCGTCGCTCCCTGGTGACAAGGACAAGTCTTGAGGAGTGACTTTTGATCTGAGCGTGCCAGGCCAGCATTTTTACTCTTCTGGCTGTGTCAGGATGTTTAAACAAGCATCCTGCCACACCCATCTTTCAATAGCCGTGTCTGCTTGGCTCAGTGGCCCAGTAGAGGTCCAGGTGTTGGAGAAAGGAAGGACTTTCTTAGTAACGTCACAGCAAGATTCAGAACGCCATGAATGCACCTCTGTGGCCTTTGAGGGGAAGGAAGAGCTTGCTCCTGTCAAGAAGTCCCTCGTGTGTCTGGGGGGAGCACACCCCACAGGATCTGTACCTTGGCTTCCTTTGGTGGCTCTGGGGATGGTGTTGGGGAGAGCTGTACGGGGGAGAAGGCATGCTGCCTGCACCACATGCTCCCCTGCTCATGGGTTTCCTTCTCCTTCCAGGAGGACCACTATGCCCTGCTGGTGAAAGCCTGGGAGACCAAAGTTTTTCCCACCATCCGAAGGCGTTTCCGCAATGAGGCAGAGCGGAAATCAGGCCTGGACCAGATCAAGGGAGCTTTACAACTAGGTCTGGTGCTTTTTGTTCTCAAGAGGAGCTCATTGCATGAATTGGAGGATGGGATAGATGTAAACCAGGAGAGGCACTTCTTGCCAGGCGTGGTGGCTCACTCCTGTAATCCCAGCCCTGGAGAGGCTGAGGCTGAGGATCACCACGATTTTGAGGCCAGCCTGGGCTACATAGTGAGTTCAAGGCCAGTCCGAACTACATAGCAAGCCTGAACTACATAGTGAGACCCTGTCTCAAAAAGTAGGGGGAAAAATAAAAAAGGAAAAAGGAATGAAGGAGAGGTACTTCTTGAATGTCACACCTGACCTGACAGTGATATTTTCTCCCTGTCAGGGAGTTTGATGTCTTTTGCTCCCGTGGCTAGGCTTTTGCTTGTCAATGTAACTCAGTGTTGTGGGTTGATGGGGCTACTAAATATAGCTAGAATGGTTGTCATGGGAAGCTGTATGGCCTGGTAATTAACAGTCACATCTGAAGTCATAGATATGCTGTTTGCCAGCTGTGGGACCATGGGCTTTCCTCATCCTTAAAATGGAACTAACAACAGCAACAATTTCATCTGCATATGAGAAAAAATGAGCTGATACCAATAAAGCTCCTAAAAAAAAAAAAGCACCCAAGAGCAGTGCCTGGCACACAGTAAGCATTCAGTTACTGTACTTCTAACTGTCCAGATGATGATGATGATGGTGATGAGGTTTCCCCCATCATAGAGCAGTGGCAAAGGCTGAAAGGAAGGTAGGAAAGTAGGGAAGCAGGGTTGTAGCACCAGAGGACCACTGTTAAGAGTGGCTCGGCCTTCTGTCATCGAATCCTCCCCAGCAAGGCTAATGAAACCAGTCCTAGGCTCTGCAAGGTTTGGTTCCTACTTATTACAGGAGGATAGTGGTTTTCCTCTTTTCCACTATTTCTTTTGAAAACATTGCAAAGAGTAACATTCTGTAATCTCCAAATATTAGGCCACAGTTCTTGTTTATTTTGTCTGATGCTTCTTTCCATAAGCATCTTTCTGTAATTGTACCCACTTTTAAACTGTGCTCAGAAAATTGCCACACCTTGTCATTACAGCAAGGCCAGGGAATAAAAGAACAGCAGATAAGTGTGATGGAGAGCGGCCTGTTTAAAAGCAGGTACTATCAACCCTCATTCTTTTGCCTGAAACTTCCTAACCACTGTGAGGTCTGAGGCAGCAGAGGCAAATGGAAACATTTGTACTCCCCACAGTGCTTGCTGTTGTTTGTTTTTGTTTGTTTGTTGTTAGGTCTTCGGACACTTTTTTACTTGGTTTATTACTTAATAGGGGCCACTTTTGCTATTGAACATAGTAATATGTTCTCCCTCTGGGAAGAAAGAACAGAGAAAGTCTTAGTAGTAGAAGCTGATGTAGTTTAGCTCGCTGCCTCTCTTAAACAAGCGACACGTGTTTATTTTAGTAAAAAATCACACACAGCACACAAACCTATAAAGTAAGAAATAATGTTACCCAACTTTCTTCTTCCTCTCCATTTATCCTATAGTTTGTTCCTTTGAATTAATTAGAATGAAATGACTACATAATGATATACCATTATTTCTAACCATCTACATGGATAAACTCTGGTTATTCCCTTTTTTTTTTTTTAGCTGTTGTGTACCAACAGTGCTGTAATGAGTATTCTTGTACTTTGGCACACTGTGCTTGTGTTTCCATGGGAGAGATCTGAGAAATTCCTAAAAGTAATGCGTTTAGTATTTAAAATTGGTAGAAACTGCTGAACTACCCCCCCAATAAACTGGGTGTGAAAGATTCTGTCATTTTGTTCAGGTACATGTCATTGTCGTGGGTTATCTCAAGACTGTGTACCCTGCGGAGAGTTACCTGGCATGTTGTATTTTCAGGCATGGTGGACATTGCCCGGCAGACAGTTGAGTTTCTCTATGAGGAGAATGGCGGCATCCCAAGAGACCTGTATCTTCCCACCATTGAGGACATTAAAGATGAAGCAAACAAATTCACAATTGACAAAGTTCGAAAAGGTTTTCTTTGCTCCTTACTATACCTATGAAATTTCTGATGAAAAGAGCAGTTGAATCTTCCCACGCAGGAACTAGGGGGCTGGTGTGTCTTCTTACATGACCTTCTCACCCTAAGTGATTTGACCTCTTCCAGGCACCCCCATGTGAAGCCCACAGACACCATTGAGGGGGGTGCAGAGCCTGACATTTGGCCTCTGGTGTTCACTCCCATGTTCCCTGGCTCACGGGCCAAGGCAGGTCTGGGAGTAATGGAGGGAAGAGGGAGGTGGTTGGGGATTTAGCTCAGTGGTAGAATGCTTGCCTAGCAAGTACAAGGCCCTGAGTTTGATCCCTAGCACCCCTGTGCCCCAGGAGGGAAGTAGGGCCTGGGCTGAGGCTTCTATATGGGCCTTTCTAGTCAGTCACGGCTTCTGAACTAACAAACCTCTTAATGAGGGTTTACTGGGCTTTTTAGAATTTAAATAGAATATATTCTTTTGATTAAAAATTTATTGCAAGCTGGGTGTGGTGCTGCACATCTATAATCCCAATACTTGGAGGCCAAGGTATGAGTTCAAGGCCAGCATGGGCTATACAATGAGACCCTATCTCAAAAGACCAAAACAAAACAAAAACTATTGCTTATTTAGAAGACATGATAAAAAAACAGAAAAGCACAAAAAAGAGAATTTAAAACCATGCCACTTTAGATGACCTTTACAAAACTACCAGAACATCATGAGTAGGTGCAGGACTATATATTCATATTCATTCTCCCTCCCCCTGCCCTTTTTTTGCTTTTGTTTTCTTTTTTGTTGGGGGGGATAGAATTTACATACCAAAAAATTAACCTTTTTGGGAGCTGGAGGGTGTAGCTCAGTAGTAGAGTGCATAGTCAGCATACCTGAGGCCTCCTGGGTTTGATCCTCAGCACCATCACCAACAACAAAATTCAGCTTTTTAAAGTGTGCAGTTCAGCAGTTTTTAATATATTCACAAAGTTGTGCAAATACCAAATCATTGCTTTTAATCCCTTAGCATTTTTATCCCTCCACCTAAAAGAAATCCTCTGTCCCTTCGCTCCTTCCCTAGCATCTGGGAACTGCCTCTCTGCCTTCTGTCTCTATGGATTTTACCCGTTCTGGACATCTCCCATAAGTGGAAGCATGTAACATAGATCTTTTTTGTCTGGCTTCTTTTACCAGGTTCATCCATGTTGTAACATATGTCAATACTTAATGGCCAAATAATATTCCACTGTATAGCTATGCCCCATTTTGCTTATCTGTTCATCCATTGGTAGACATTTGAGTTGATTCTGCTGTTCTATTATTACGAATAATGCTATGAACATTTGTGTACAAGTGTTTGTGTGGACTTGTGTTTTCATTTCTCTTGGATATATACCAGAAGTAGGAATAGAATTGCCAGGTCACCTGGCAACTTTGTGTTTCACCTTTTGAGGAGCTGCCACAGTATTTCCCAAAACCACTGCAGCATGTCATACTGCCACCAGCAATGGACAAGGGCTCCAGTTGCTGCACATCCCTGTCAGCATTCATCATTGTCCTTTTGACCTCGGCCATCCCTGTGGATGGGAAGTATCTTGCTGTGGCTTTCACATGCGTTTCCTAATAATTACTAATGGTGAACATTCTTTCATGAGTTATCTTTTCATTTCTCTTTGAAGAAATATTTATTCAAATCTTTCATCCTTTTTTTTTTTTTTTTTTGGTGCTGGGGATTGAACTCAGGGCCTTCTGCTTGCAAAGCAAGCACTCTAACCACTGAGCTAAATCCCCAGCCCTTTTGTCCATTTTTAAGTGGTTTATTTATCTTTTTATTTGTGACTTGTCAGTTTTTACATTTGGTCATGTTATCTTTGAGACTGAGCTGTATTCCTTTTTCAGTTATAGCCAAACTGAAGCTATTGTTACATGCTGTAGAGCTATGTTTAGACTCTAGGATGTAGGGTCCTGAGGTGAGATGATAATTCCTCCTAAAGAAGCCTCTCCTTCTACCTCCTCAGGTCTCACAGTAGTAACCCGTTCTCCAGACAGCAATAATGTAGCCAGCAGCACTGTTGGAACTGCTCTGCCAAAATTTGCCATTCGAGGGATGCTGAAAACCTTTGGGCTTCATGGAGTCGTCTTAGATGTTGATTCAGTAAGTGAACAGCCATCGAGATGAATACACCCTTTTACATGTACTGAAGCCCAGACTCCCAAGTACTTTAAAAAGTGATTATGGGCCAGGGATGTGGCTCAGTGGTAGGGTGCTTGCCTAGCTCCTGGTTTTGATCCTTAGCACCACAACAAAGAACAAAAGTGTTCCATTGGGTTTGTCTTCAAAATAGGGATGAGGAAACCAAGAAACCATGCTGTCTTGTCAAATGGCTTGTGTAAGATTTTCTCATGTGTCCAGATGAGGATGTTATAAATTCCTAACTCTTGGCACTGTCAGCCCCTCTGGCCACAGCACCTGTCAGCCATGTCCAGCTGGCTCTCCCTTGCCCCTACCCAAGTTACAAGGGGAAACTCTCCTGTGTCCTTGACGAATGGATGACCCGCCATTGTCAGGATTGTTATACAGGCACAGATCAAAGAAAGAGTCCTGTCATTTTGATCACATGGCTTCATGAAGTCCTTCAGCCTGTTTCCCCATCTGGCAGATGTGTGTGTTGAAGGCCACGCGCAGTTGTCTTCATTGTGCAGAGCTCCCTCCAGGGCTTGTAAGGATTTGGAGGGGCAGAGAAGGAGCAGACAGGAAGGAGAAGGCAAAGCCGAGGCTTTCCTTTGAAAACAGGCTCCTGGCTGGGTGGGGTGGCACACACCTACATGTAGTCCCAGTGCTCGGGGGGCTGAGGCAGGAGGATCACCATGAGTTTAAGGCCAGCCTGGGCTATACAGTGAGTTCAAGGCCAGCCTGGACTACATAGCGAGACGCTGTCTCAAAAAACCTAGATAGACAGATAAATGGATGGATGGTTGGATGGATGGATAGAAAGAAAGAAAGTGAGAAAGAGAGAGAAGGAAAAAGAAAGGAAGGAAGGAAGGAAAGAAAGAAAACAGGCTTCTATTTGAAAGCTGCGCCTACATGATTCTTAAGGCTGCAAGCATGCTCTTGGATTCGAGACATTTTCTGTGTAGAAAAATTGCTGAGATCATACACAGATCATGCCTAAAGGTGTGATGAAGAAGCATCCATCGTTATGTACATACAAGCTTTGGTATCTGTGTATCGAGGGGTATGGATAATGTTAGGTAACCATTAATGCTTTGAAATTGACCTTTCAAAAATTGCTGTCTTCAACTGGGTGTGCTGGCACATGCCTGTAATCCCGGCAGTCTGGGAAACTGAGGCAGTTAGATTGAGCCAAGCCTGGGCAATTTAGTGATTTATCAAGACCCTGTCTCAAAAAAAAGAAAAAGGGGCTGGAGATGTAGCTTGGTGCCACGGGCATTCATTCAATCCTCAGTACTACCGGGGGGAAAATGCTTTTTACATCATCAGCTGACCATTTTACCAAGCTTAATTTTTTTTTTTTTTTTGCACTGGGGTTCGAACTCAGGGCCTTAGGCTTGCTAGGCAAGCACTCTACCACTGACCTAAATCCCCAACCCTCAGAATTTTTTTTTCCTCTGAATTTAATTTTTTTAAGAGGAGTTGTTGACTGATAGTTTACTAAGATGAACTTTCAAACAGAAAATTCCTTTAGTAATCCTGTTAATCTCCCACTGCCTTTTGATGCAAACTTCAATTTTGGTTATCAGAAAATAACTACTATCAAAATTCTGTAGCAATAGGAATGAATGAAAGTAAAAATTTAGAAGCCTAAGAAAGCGACACACACTTGTAATTCTAGCATGAGGGAGTTTGAAGCAGAATGATCTCAAGTTTCAATTCTGCCTTGGCAACTTAGTGAGACCCTGTCTCAAAATAAAAAGAGCTAGGGATGTAACTCAGTGTTGAATTGCCCCTAGGTTTGATCCCTTGTATTGCAAAAACCAAAAAACAAAATTAGAAAAATAGAAATTTTGTTAATCATCATTCTCTTATTTAAATCTAGACTATGTATGTATAAATTTAATTTTTATTTTCCTACCAATAAAATAAATCCATTAGACAGATTCCCTGCTTTTAGAAAATTATTAACATAAAA
The DNA here is from genome assembly GCA_004026905.1 of Hystrix cristata. Taxonomy (NCBI): domain Eukaryota; kingdom Metazoa; phylum Chordata; class Mammalia; order Rodentia; family Hystricidae; genus Hystrix; species Hystrix cristata. Next base: position 8,013 of record PVJO010013177.1, read on the forward strand.
ACAATGAATATAGCTTTTACTTGACAATGATATATGTTTAAATATTACTGAAATATTGCACTATTCTGGGTTTTTTTTTTTTTTTTGAGACAGGATCTCACTAGCTTTGTAGCCCAGGCTGGCCTTGAACTCATGGTGATCCTCCTGCCTCAGCCTCCTGAGTGCTAGGATTACAGGCATGCAGACCATACCTCGCTACACAGTTCTCTAAATGGCTGACTCATCATTACATTGATGGCTTTATTATGCCAATTAAAATTTTCCATCTGATATGGAAAATTGAAACACCATCAGTACTAACCAGATGCTTTCTAACTTTTAGGCTTAATCATTGGTTTGAAACTAGTATTTATTACTGAAGTCTAGTAATACATATTAACCTAGAGATATGTACATATATATACATACACATATTTGTATATACATGTATGTGGGTTAATACGTATGTGTGCACACATGTATGTGTATTTTGACTTTAAATTTTTTTCCGTTTTGATTGAATTTTTTAAAAATTTTTTTTATTGAATTTTTTGATTAACTAGATTTTAGTCTTTCTATTACATGTTAATTTATGATAAGAATTTTGGGTGTAAAAAGAAAGTGTGTTATGTACATGTACCAACTCCCTGTGATGAATGTAATCATATGTACTAGAAATGTACTACTTTAAAAAAAACATATAAAAATAAATAAAAATTTAAAAAATACATATATATGAATTTATTAAACAGAGAGTTAGGTAGTAACTCTGCCCTGCAGTCTTCAACTAGCATACTCAATCTCCAGCACTACAAAAAAAGAAACAAGGAAGGAAGGAAATAAATTGTTAAACATTTCATGATTATTCCGTTTTTTGGTTTTTTTTGTTTTTGTTTTTGTTTTTTTTGATGTACTGGAGATTGAACCCAGGGCTTCATACATGCTAGGCAAGCGCTCTACCAGCTCATGAGCCACATCCCCAGCTCATGATTATTTTTCATGTTTTCTTATTTTGCTCTTTGCTCAGGAAAGCACTTAGCAAATTTATGTAGTATAAACTTGTCTTTAATACATATTTCAATAATGTATTATACGGCAAAGAGTGTAGCTCAGTGGTAAAGCACATGCCTGGCATGTATGAGGCCCTGGGATCCATATCCAGCACCACAAAAAAAAAATACAGTGATTCGTGTATTCTCATTTAGTTCGTTAATTTTATCCATGAAATAGAAAGTAGATATAAATTAGGGCATAATATCTAACAGCCCAGTATTAATATATACATGAGTGTGTATAAATTTAGAAAAAAAGTCAGTGCTCAGCCAGACCAGCAGACACTTCCTTTTCCTGTTGCAGGTGAACGAACTGGTGCAGGTGGAAACGTACCTCCGGAGCGAAGGCGTGTTGGTGCGGTACTGGTACCCTATTGATATGCTAGAGAGGCCCCCAGCAGGCTACCGGAGGACAGCCACCAATGGGCTGGTCACACTGGACAATACCAACCTTCAGATTCATAGGTAAATTTGAGCCCTTCTCTCTGACAGGCCAGAGACCACACACTCTGCTTTTCCACATGTACCATTTATCCTTGACATAAAGGCTTTTTTTTCAAAGCTAAGAGTCAGAGGGAGAAAAGGCAGTTAGGAAGGATGACAACAAAGTTGCAGGACTCGAGAAGAAAAGTTGAGGGAACCTGGAATCATCTGGCCTATGCTGCATCCATGTGGATTGGAGAGGCTAGGGCAGCTAGAGATTGGAAAAATGTAGGGAAAGTTCCACAGAGTAAAGCAAGGGAAAAAGAGACAGTGAAGAGCTGATAAGTCAATAAGATGTCCAAGCACCATGTGGGGAGTCACTGAGTGCTGGGTCTGCTCCTGGCACTGGCAGGAAACAGAAGTGCTGCAGGCATGTGCTGCCCCAGTGGATTAAAAACCAAGGATCAGGGGCTTGGGATTTAGCTCAAGTAGTAGAGTGCTTGCCTAGCAAGTACAGGTCCTGAGTTCGATCTCCAAGAGCAAAAAAAAAAAAAAAGAAAAGAAACGCTAAGGATCTAGCTGGGCATGGTGGCATATACCTGTAATCCTAGCATTCAGGAGGCTGAGGCAGGAGGATTGTCATGAGTTCAAGGCCAGCCTGAACTATATAGCAAGACTCTGTCTCCAAAAAAAAAAAAAAAAGAAAGAATAGGCACCTAAAAGTTGCATGTGAGGTAGAATCTGCATTTCCCCCAGACCTCCTCCTCTGGCCCTTCCTTGTCTGAAAGAGACCACAGTCATCCTTTTCTCTCCCATCCCCTGTGACCCACCAGCAAGCCACATCCATCTGTCCATGTTCTGTCCGTACCCGTCTAGACCCTGGCCCATGACAGTCAGGGTTTTCTGGCCACTCCGAAAGGGTGGTGCTTTAGAAGCTAATCAGGTCTCACTCCTCCAATCCAACCCTTCCCATGTGTCCCACCTCTGCTGCCCCCTCCATTGCTCCTGACACCAAGCTCCACTCCTCTTCAAGGCCTTGCGTGGCCTTGCACTGGTCATGCAGATCAACAGCAGCCCCCTCCCTCTCCAGACAGGTCTCACTGCCATAGCCCAGGGCTTCATTCCCTTCTGCTGCTGAGTGGTGGCCCTGGGTGGACGTGCTACTGAGGGAATGGCATTTGGCTTGGTACCACTTTTTAGCTTTTAACCAATAATGCTACTATAGACATACATGTACAGGTTTTTGTATGAACATACATTTTCATTTTTTTCCAAAGTACTTTTTGAGGTGGAAGAAAATGAAACACACTAATAGAGTTTTTGTTTAAAACACAAATGACTCACTTGGGCACAGGACACAGAGCTGGCAGAGAAGCCCGAGACGTACTTTCCTCAGCTCATCGACACGGGGCCGGAGCGTTCCCACTCAGCATGTCTCCCTGCTCTTCCCTCAGAGAGCTGCTGCGGTGCGAGGCCGCGCTGGCCCGGCTCTACTGCCGCATGGCCCTCCTCAACATCTTCGCCCCCAGGCTGCCTCACCTGTTCACCCGCCTCTTCCACATCCCCGCCATCCGGGACATCACCCTGGAGCACCTACAGCTGCTGTCCAATCAACTCCTCGCTCCTCCCCTGCCAGGTGAGACTTGCTCTGCTGCTGCTGCTGCCCAGAAATGAGAAGCAAGAAGAGAGCATGCCTAACCAGGCCTCGAAAGAGGTGGATGAGCTCATTTCCACACAGGGACAGGACAAGCTGTCCCAAGACCAAGGGTCTGGGACTGTCCTGCTGTGCACTCTCACTCTTTGGCAGATGGAAATATGCCCCACACTTTTGAATTGACCTGTTGAATATTCCCACCAGACTGCAGGTCAGGGAAACCTGTGTGCCGCATCTCCACTGGGCCACCCCGAGAATGTGGAGGCTCTGAAACGTACACATGGCTGTGCTTTGCCATGATGACCATGCACATTGCTTTGTTAACTCTACTCTGAGGCACATCATAGCTCCTCAGTCCAGCCCATCCTGGCCAAGTAGCTGAGTGGGGCAGGCTCTGGACCTTCCATCCAAACAGCCTCACTTTTATCTATTTCATAGACTTCAGCCTCCACTTAAATTATTTTAGGCTTAGACTTCAGCCTCCACTTAAATTATTTTAGGCCAGTTGTGGCGGTGAACACCTGTCATTCTTGCTCTCAGGATGCTGAGGCAGAAGGATTCCCATGAGTTCAAGACCTGGGCTCCACAGGTAATGCAAACCTAGCCTGAACTACATAGGGAGACCCTGTCTCGAGGAAAAAAAAAAAAAAGAAAATTAGTAACAGTTACTAAAAAAGCAGAAAATCAAAGGCCAGCAGTCTCCCGAATGCCATCCTCAGAGCATGAATGCAATGTCTGCTACCCAGGACACATTGTGCACATGAGAACCTATCCACACCAGCTGACCTGCACAGATCATTAATTGTTTGTTCCTGGGTTCTCACAGCCACTGGCTGCTTGGGTCCCCGTAAGCGTCTGTTTTCCTCCCTGTCCACAGATGGCACCATCAGCTCCAGCTCTATCCTCCTGGCACAGTCTCTGCAGCACTGCATCCACTCCCAGAACTGCTCGGCCACTGACCTCTTCTACCAGGGCAACTCCCAGACGGTGAGAGAGTGGCTCACCGTGGCCATCACCCGCTCCCTGCACCAGGGCGAAGATAGCCTCTTGGAGCTAACCAAGCAGATCTGCTCTTTCCTGCAGGTAATGGCCTTGGCCTGTGGCTCCCATTCTTCTCTGGAAATCTTATTGGCTTGCTACAATCTGCTCCTGTCTCTCCCCCACCTCCATCCGCTTGTGTTGCCTTTTCATAGAAACTCTTCTGCTTTGTCTCATCCATGGCCTGCTTCCTCCCGGGGGCCTTTTTCATTTGAGTCAATTACAACATATGCTTTGGCCGATTCCTTTTGCTTGGCGAGACAAGAAATGAAATGCTGTCCCTTGTGTTTCTCTGGTGGCTTTCCTTACTTAATGTCTTTTTGTAGACAGCACCAGAGCAGTTCCCCTCTGAAGAGTTCCCAATTTCCGAGTCCAAAGTCAACATGGATGTTAATTTCCCTGGGGCGGCTTTTGTCGTTGTATCTTGTAAAGAAAGTCAGTCTGGATTCCGCAAAGAGTAAGTTGCCCTTTCTTAAGAAGATGGTGGTGGGAAAAGAGCTAAATGAATTCCAGTGACACTCGCAGAGGGAAATATCTCACTTAAATTGTCTTTCTTCTTAACTGTATACAATCTTTAAAGATAATCTGCAGTTTTCCTCGTATTTCCCTGTGTGGGAACTTGGCCCTACAGAGAGTGTTCTTCTGGGGGGTGCTGGAGAGGACTCACCCGCTTCTCATTCAGCATCCTCTGGTGTGCTTGGCTGGCATCCGTACTAACGCCCCTCCCTCCCAGCTCCTCCCTGTACAAGGCACCATGGGCACGTGTGCTGGTGTATGGGCTCGGCCACAAAGTGAAGCGAACTGGCCAGCTGAACCTCATCGAGGCCGCCTGTTACCCGCGGGACGCGTCCCCAGCCAACACTGGGCTGGCACCTCCGCCCACCGCTGACCAGTACCCTTCCGTGGTCCTCTCCACAGACCGGGTCCACGTCAAACTGGGTGAGTCTCTCTTAGCCCCAGGAGTTGGAACAGCAGGCAGGCATGCTCTGTGGCCTCCTTTTGGGAGATGGAGAGGTTCTGTTCCTTGCTGTGGTATGCCACCACACCTGGCCAATCTCTTCTGACTTAAGTCTATTTTTTAATAGTCTTTCATCTACACTAGTTGATTTTTAAACTTGACATTAAAAACAAGATCTGAGGGCTGGGGATTTAGCTCAGTGGTTAGAGTGCTTGCCTTACAAGGACAAGGCCCCGAGTTCGATCCCCAGCACCAAAAAAAAAAAAAAAAGGAATTAAAAACAAGATCTGAGCTGGGCATGGTAGTGCATGCCTGTAATCCCAGCACTTGGGAGGCTGAGGCAGGAGGATTACCTGGAGTGCACGGCCAGCCTGAGCTACATAGTGAGACTCTGTCTCAAAAAAACAAAACAATAAAATAAAAACAGGATCTGACTGGGAGAGAGTGTAGCCCAGTGGTGGAACATATGCCAGACCCCAGCTGGGGTTCAGTCCCCAACACCAAAAAGCCAAGAAAAGCAGAGGCTCTGTCTTACCTTTCCCCGGTAAACATTCCCTGCAAAGTGTGTGAGAGCCAGCATGCTCCCTCCTGACTCAGCCAATGCACCCTGGTGCTCTGGCTTAGGTCTGACCAGTGCGGTAGACCTGGGGTATAGGGTGGATTATGAGGGCATCAAGTATCTGGACCTTTTCTCTCTTACTAAAGGCAGCTTTGGCCAAACATGGGCCATGGTCATAACAGAAGTTAATAAGAAAATTAAAACCCAAGGTCAGGAGACTGGGGCTGTAGCTCAGTGGTAGCCAGTACTACCCCCCACACCCCCCAGAAAAGTGGGGAAGAAAGTAAGGAGAAAAAAAACCAAGGTCCCAGTAGCCTCAAGTCTTGGGGATACCCTGCTGCCCCACTGTGTACCAACCTTTAGATTTATAGGTAAATTTGAGCCCTTCTTAATGGGGTCTTAATGGGGTTGTGTGGTCTTAATGGGGTTGCAGCCACACAAAAGGACTGATTGTTTCTTTACCAAGCTGGAAAAGGTCCAATGAAGCATTTTTTAAAGTATGACTTAGTTTCCATTCTTGATCATAAGGCCAGCTGGTATCTTGTTTTTGAGATGTGAGGTTGCCAAGTTACCCAGGCTAGCCTCTAATTTGTGATCCTCCAGGCTCAGCCTCCAAAGTAGCTGGGATTGCAGGTATGTGCCCCTGGACTAGCCTGCAGTTGGTGTCTACCTGAAGGGGGATGTTTACCCACCTCTGTTCTGCAGCTGCCTCTGGCAGAGACTTACTTACAGTCAGATACTTACTCTTGCCTCTGCCACAAGCAGGTGGAGGTTGGGCTTTCCAGCTCTGATTCTCCCCAATCACATGGCAGGTCCTCCTGCAGCCCTACTTGGGCCAGGTGCCACCCATCACTTTTGCTTTTGGGCTCTTCTAGGAGTGTCTCCACCTCCTGGAGCTGTACTGGTGTTACATTCTCTGCCCCTTGAGTTCCCACTGGCCATGGCCTTCGCAGAGCAGCTGCTGTCCTGGAAGTCTGAGGATGGCGACGGGAAGTCAGAAGATGAGCCAGACACCATTCCCACATCTGTCCTCTTGCAGGTGGTGGAGCTGCTAGGTGAGGCCTCAGGAGCAGGGGCCAGGAGCGCTGGCGTGGGAGGTGGGCTGGGACTGGACTTGGATGTGCACTCTAGATCCCAAGTCATGACTTGCGTAGTACAGGGTGGCAACTAACCATGGAAGGTTAATTTTGTCATACTTTATAAATATGTGTTGTTGTGACTGGGGGTGAAGAGTGATGTGAAAGTGACCAGTGCAGCAAAAGCAAACCTTATGACTCTGTAGCTCCTGAAAGGTTATAAAGGGTGCAGAACTCACGTAATGCAGGGTTGCGCATTTTCCCATATGCACCTTTACCTCAGACCAATTCTGAATACAGGGTTCAGTGGTAAGGTACTTACCTAGCAAGTGCAAGGCCCTAGGTTCAAGCCCTAGTGTATGTGCACAGACACGCACACGTGTACACAAGTCTAAGTAAATACTGAACTTAGATATTTTAGGTATGTTTTACATTTTTAGGGATGAAACATACTGATGTCTGCCACTTATTTTAAATAATCAAAACATAATATGAGTTTATGGGTGAATAGGAGGATGGATAGATGTATAATAAAGCAAATATATCACCTGTAGCATCTAGAAGGTAGGTGTATAGGTATTACTGTGTAATTTTTTCAACTTTACTATAGTTTTGAATTTTTTCATAATAAAATTTTAGAGGGAGGAAAAAAGCTGCAAACTCAGATCCCCTCAAGGATCAGATAATAGAGAAATAAAAGAGTAAAGAGGGGCCATGCACCTGTCAGGCAGCTCATTGCCACAGGAGGTCCTGCCAGAATTTATTTTTGTTTCAAGAAAAGGCAGAAGTCCAGATTTTGGTATGGATTTCCCTTTTTTTTTTTTTTTTTTTTTTTTTTTTGGTGCTGGGGATCGAACTCAGGGCCTTGTGCTTGCAAGGCAAACACTCTAACCAGTGAGCTAAATCCCCAGCCCCATTTCCCAATTTTTAAATGTTGGCAACTAATTCAAATTCTTTTTTGGGGGGGTGGTGCTGGGGATGGAACTCAGGGCCATGTGCTTGCTAGGCAAACACTCTACCGCTAAGCTAAATCCCCAGCCCCTTCAAATTTTTTAAAACATAGTGGGCAGTGCTTGCGAGGTCAACAGGAAACCACTGTGGTGGGAACAAGATGTCTGTGAGAGTCTCAGCTCATGGTCACCATATGTAATTTTGGTGACAAACTCTCTCCAAAGCTGTCCTCTTAACATAAACGTCCAGTGGTAGCACAAGGACCATGGAGGAGGTGACGTGACCATTTCCGGTATCTAAGGGCCTGGCCCCAGGGCCAGGGAAGCATCGGCCTTTGACAGGCCGAGGCCAGCCACTCTGAAACAGTGTCACTCTTGAGAGAGCGGGAAGCTGGGTCCCCTCCTTCGTGGGTCCTGGAGCTATGCAGAGGCCTTTTAGTTCCTGAGCCTAGTAAATCAGCCCCAGGCACGCCAGGCATACAGACTCCCACCCAGTGACTTCTCCCTGTATAAGGTTCAGCTGCAGGTAGGAGATGACGGCCTGCTGTGCAGGCCGAAGGCTTGGCTGGCTCCATGGGATATAGGCCTCAGATAGTCAAACCTGAGATAGCTTCTCACATACACAAGCTTTCCTACTTCCAGGTAATAGGAGTATGGGAATGTAAGGTATACGCCTGGTGTGGATTGACCTGGGAACATCTTGTTCTCAACAATATTTCCCAAGAGCTTTGCCATTTTTGTACAGTTGTATGTGATTTCTGTCATGTACACAGATCGTGCCTATCAGCATTTATTTAATAGATTAGTTTGCAATCCACTCCTTTCTCCTTTTTTAAACCTACCTTCAAAGAAATCTTTGAATCACTACTATAAATGGAGAATTAGTATCTTTTGCCATAGCTAGAATATAATTATAAGATAAATACAAGGGAAATAAATGATTGCTGTTAGAAAATTCTAGCTAAATACTCTTGCCTGTCAAAGACTCTGGGTCTGTGGCCTCCTTCTAAGAATAAATATACCGGCCAAAAGTAAGCCTCTTTTTTTGAGGTCTGAGTCTCACGTATGCTAGGCAGGCCCCCTTACCACTGAGCTACATCCCTCCCCTAAAGTAATCCTTTCTTGTTGACAAAGTTAAGGCTAAAAGAGCAGCTTAAGGGTCTGGGGATTTAGCTCAGTGGTAGAGTGCTTGCCTAGCAAGCTCAAGGCCCTGAGTTCCATCCCCAGCCCCTGGCCCCACCCCACAAAAAAAGCAGTTTAGTTGGGTGCAATGGTGCATTCCTGTAATCCCAGCACTTGGGAAGCTGAGGCAGAAAGATCACAAGTTCAAGTCCTGCCTGGGCAACTTAGCAAGACCCTGTCTCAGAATTTTAAAATTTTTTTTAATGTGCTAGGGATATAGCTCAAAGTGAAGACAATGGGTTCAATCCTCGGTACTCGAAATGAATGAATGAATGAATGAATGAATGATCAGTAAAAAGAAATCATTTTCTATGCTATTTGGTAGAAGGGGATTGTGCACCTCAGTAGCACCATCCTGTGCTTTAGGGAATCTTGATCTAATGACTGTCACCAAGTTGCTGGAGAACCTTAGGACACAGAAAGCAGTGCTGCTTGGCCTGTACTCCGGGAGCAGGCAGGGGCACTGTCTCCGCAAAGGGCTGAAGCCCTGGCTAAACTTCTGGTAGCTACAACATTGGCTGGTGCCTCGGCCCTGCCTGCTTCTTCATCTCTAGGATTCAGTGAGTCACACAGTAACTGCTCGCAGCGTTCAGAGGTTGCATCTGTTAAAGCACATAACAGCGCCATGTAAGTGATCGCTGTTGTTATGTCCTGTCTGCCCCAGGAAACTTCCTGTGGACCACGGACATGGCGGCCTGCGTGAAGGAGCTTGTCTTCCATCTCCTGGCAGAGCTCTTGCGCACTGTGCATGCCCTGGAGCAGAGGAAGCACCCCGCCGGCCTGTCCTCCTCCATTGCCCTCCAGCTCAACCCCTGTCTGGCCATGCTGATGGCCTTGCAGTCCGAGCTGCACAAGCTGTACGATGAGGAGACCCAGAGCTGGGTCTCGGGCAGTGCCTGCGGGGGCTCAGGCATGGCAGCAGCTGGCGACCAGGGCAGGTTCTCCACGTATTTCCACGCTCTCATGGAAGGGTGCCTGGCCATTGCTGAAGTGACTCTGCCTACGAACATGAGTGTCACAGCCAGTGGGGTGACCTCCACGACCGCCCCAAACCTCAGTGACTCCTCATCATCATCCTCATCCTCCCCAGGACAGACCCCACAGAGCCCCAGCCTGCTGTCCAAGAGGAAGAAGGTCAAGATGAAACGGGAGAAGGCCTCCTCCTCTGGGAAGCGCCAGTCCTCCAGAGCGGTGGAGTCAGACTCCGCTGTGCTCAGTATCGGGGGCTGCAAGCCTGAGGACATGCTGTGGTTCCACCGAGCACTCACCCTGCTCGTCATTCTCCGCCACCTCACCAGAAAGGACCCACAGGGCCTGGGCGTGACAAATGACGCCATTGCCGATGCCTGCCAGGCCCTGGTGGGCCCCACGGCCCATAGCCGCCTTCTGGTGATCTCGGGCATCCCCACCCACCTGGACGAGTGCATCGTTAGAGGTGCTATCCGCAAGGCCTGCAATGCCCACGGCGGGGTTTTCAAAGACGAGATCTATATTCCACTGCAGGAGGAAGACCCCAAAAAGCCCAAGGATAAGGCTGAGGGTGGTGACGGGAAGTCCGAGCCTGAGAAGGCGCTGGGCTTCCCTGGCACGGACAGCCTGGATGGGAGCACGTCCAGCAGCCTAGCCCCTGCCATGAGCATCAGTGCCTCCGCATCTACCAGTCAGGCCTCCGTGTGCAGCTCCCAGGGCGTGTCACAGACTGTCAGCGACCTCTCGGTGGACCCGCTGCCTGCAGGCCTTGAGCTGCCTGTCCCTCCTGGCCTGCTGGAGCCGCATGTGGTGTCCAGCCAGGAGAGCCTGGACATCTCCCTGTGCAGCACAGGCAGCCTGGGCAGCCTGGGCAGCCTCGGGGAGCAGCTGGACAACGCAGAGACGGCCTCAGTGTCAGACATGGGCTCCATGTACACAGTCACATCCCTGGACAACCAGCCGCTCACGGCGCGCCCCATCAAAGGCTTTGCCGTTGTGGAGGTAATGGGTCCCCGTCTTGCAGCCACTCAAATCCTGACCAGTTTGAATCCCTCAAACCTCCCAGCTGATGACCAGGGGTTCCCCAGGCAGCAGCCTAAAGGTTGTGCTTGAGGGCATTGATGTCACCGAGGAAAAGCAGCACTCTGTCGGTAGGGCCTGTGACCTTCCATGGTGGACAGGCACTGCCGGTGCCCCCCACCTCTGCCCTGCCAGCTGTATCTGAGAGGCCTGGGGAGGTTATGGCACTGCCACTGGCAGGAGGGCTCTGCACTGACCAGGTGAAAACAGTCACACACTTGGCTCCCAGGTGTTCCGAGCTCCAGGTGGTACATATGAGTCAGGCTCCACATCAAGACTCCACGTGTTTCTTGTGTCGCCGCGTTTGGAAATCTCATATCTGATGACTTAGTACACCTTTGCACAGCAGGAGTTAGGCTCAGAAGTACAAACTGGGGCCTGGGGCTGCCACTGGGTGGTAAGTGTATGCATAGTGTGCGCAGGGTCCCAGGTTCCTTCCTCAGCCTGTGCGTGCGTGTATGTGCATACACACGCTTACTCAAAAATAATTGTTCCCTGCTTGTTAGATACATAGAGCACCAAGGAGAGAACTCACACTGCTCACTCCCAGTGTGGCCTAGAGTCACTTCTTTTAATCCGCCAGCATAAAGCCACAGGCCTGGCCGGGTCTCAGTGACAGAGGCCAAAGCCACCCTTGTTGGAATGCAGGAGAGTTTCCCAGGAAAGTCAGCTTGCGCAGGCTGGCAGCTCTCACACCAGAGGTGAAGGAGGGCTCCCGGGCACAGGGAGGCCGTGCGTGTCAAGGGATGTCACTCTGCTCAGATCTGACCCTTGTCTTTGTTCACACAGATAAGATCCCGCGCCAAAATTGAGAAAATCCGAGCGAGTTTCTTTAACAATAATGATTTGATTGGTTTGTCAAGTTTGGATGGTGAGGATGAGTTGATGGAAATGTCCACAGAGGAGATTCTGACTGTCTCTGTGGTGAATCAGAGCTTGTTTGATACTCAGGGGAGCCCAGGGTTAGAAGACTATTTCAATGATAAGTCAATTAAAGGTAGGTTTGGACTTTTCTTTTTAAGGCATAACTCTAATTGGTGCATAATCGTGGGTATATAATACTCTCATTTATTATTTATAATATTTCAGTTGGTGAATTATTAATTTTAAGTTTGAGTTTTATTACATTAAACATGAGTACTTACCATGAAAAAATATCAAAAAATAAAGTATTGAATTTTTTATACTTATTATTAAAAAATCAAAATTTTCAACATAGACTGTTTTTTGGTGTACAAAGTCTAAAAAATAACAACAAAAATAAATTCCTATATGAACTACAATGAAAAACCAATAGAAGCCGGGCATGGTGGCCCATGCCCGTAATGCCAGCACTGGGGAGACTGAGGCAGGAGGATTGCCACATTCACGTTTTTAAGTCAAGCTGGGCTAACCTGCTAGCATCAGGGGCCTCAGAGTCCAGTGTGTTAAACCAGTGGGCTTGACCTCTTGCACAGGGAAGAACCCAGACTGCACAATGTGGCAGCAGCTCTTCCAGGGCCCTGTCATTTCTAGGCAGCCAGAGCAAGACAGGTGCACAGCAAAAGCTTGGCCCACAGGTTACTTGCTCAACATGTAACTGAGGTGCACAAAGAAGGGGAAATGGACGGCACATCATCTACACTAAATGTTCATTTTCCCGCTTGCAAAATCGAATGGTTTCTAGTTGGGCGTGGTGGTACATGCATATGACCCCAGCACTCAGGAGGCTGAAGCAGGAGAATTGAGAGTTTGAGAACAGCTTGGGCTACACAATGAGCTCCAGGCAAAATGAACTACACAGGAAGACCTGTGCCAAAAAAAAAAAAAATGTTTCTGAAAAGTAAATAAAAATGAAGTGGGGCCCGGGATTTAGCTCAGTGGTTAGAGCGCTTGCCTAGAAAGCGCAAGGCCCTGAGTTCGATCCCCAGCACCAAAAAAATAAATGAAGTGCTTACAGGGTGTGTCCTGACACACCTTATTCACAGCAGAATTGTTTTGGCCTCCTTTTGTTCTGTGACAGGGGAGAAGCTGGTGCCTGGGGCCAGAGAGGTCCTGACAGAAATATTTAAGAGTTGCGCCCACTCAGAGCAGACACTGAGCCTGACACCCGTGAAGCCCATCAGAGTCTCCGACATTTACCTTAGCAAGGAGCAGATCAACTCCCAGACCCCAGGCAACCTCCTCCACCTCTTCTTTACCAATGTCCGGCCTCCAAAGAAGGTGCTGGAAGACCAGCTCACGCAGGTAGCCACCCCATCCCTGCCGGCCTGTGCCGGGCTGTGCTGGGCCTTGGTGCCCTTTGGCACCGAGTCTGAGACCCCTCCGCGTCCTGTGCCCCACAGATCCTGAGGAAGTATGGTGTGCCAAAGCCCAAGTGCGACAAGAGCAAGTACAGCAAAGCCGGGAAGGAGCAGCACCCCATGAAGGTGGTGAGCACCAAGCGGCCCATCACCAAGCCGCCTGCCAAGGACAAGGCCGTGCTCAACAGCGTCAGGTGCACACCCGGAGAGCTCGGGAAGACGCGCCAGCTGGGGGCGGATGCGGGTGGCCTCCTGCCCTGCTGTCCCCTCAGCCCTCTGCCTCATAGGCTGCCAGTCAGCATCTCAGCACCTGCAAGTGTAGTAAAGCCCGCACCTGGCGGCAGCAAAGCAGACCACTCTGCATTCAGAAAACACCTCAGATGTAGAGAATGTTTCCAAAATGATAGTGCTTCTAGCCACACAGATGATGCCTTGCGAAAAGATCAGGAGATGCACACGCACACCCAGGACAAGACGGACGTGGGTGGGGCTGGCCTGTGCTCAGCGCATGTGAGCCCCAGGACGCCCCTGGTGCCCAGAAACAGGTTCCCACACAGAGCAAGCACTTCTTAATGTCTGGCATGTACCCTTTTATTATATATGTACGTTGCGTTAAGTGGTGAAGAGTTGACAAGCCGTGCAGTGAAAGGGTGCTTGTCGGCCCTCTGCCCTGTCTCAAAGGCCCCTGAGCCCTGCAGCTGGTCTGAAGTGCAGGTGTGTGGACATAGACTCGAGGACGCAGTGTCCGCACCTTGCTGTTCAGGTTTCATGCTACTTTTGAAGATCACTCCAGATCAACACAGAAAGAATGTCCCTGTTCTTTTTTCTAGTAGCTACATAATATTCCACATGCTAATCTGGAGATACATTTCCTAGAATTTTCTTTAGAGACAGGTTTGTAACTCACACATCCTCACAGTTGAAACTGGTAGCAAAGTCGTGCCTAGCAGTCTCCCAAGGAGTTGTGTGAATAGCCAGAACAGTACAGCATCCTTTCCCTCCACCATTGTGTAGAAAAGGGGCTTTGCAGCCAGCCCCCAGCCTTGTCACCAGAGCACCCCAGGGCCCTTGAAATGTGGCGAGGATGGTCAAGGAACCGAACCTTGATTTTATTTAACTTAACCCTAAGTAGCTACATCTGACTAGTGCCCCCAAAATATGTAGGAAGAATGTTTAGAAAGTGTTAAAAGATCTGTCCCATCCTCCGGCGTTGATTTGTCTCTGCACCTTGCTCAGGACACTCTCCGTGCTCCTCCACCCAGCCCCATGTGAATGCTGAGCCTCTGGTAGGGCTGGGCGAAGGGCATGACTTAACGCCTGCCGGTGTGCGGTTCTGCGCTTCCTGTCGGAAGGAAGTGGGGCTGTGCGGGCTTCTCATTCCAGTGCTTTGGTCTACAGCAGGACTGCCTTAAGTGAGAAGAAGCCAACTGTGAAGCCAAAGTCACCAGAAAAGGGCAAACCAGATGAAAAGGACCCAGAAAAGTCACCCACCAAAAAACAAGAAGGTAAATGAACTGCCCGGGTGCGGTGCGGGCTGGAGAGCCCGCTTCCCCTGGAGACGCAGGGCAGTCTGTGCCTGGGACAGCCCGTCTTCCTCTGGGGCAGCCCCACCCTGGCTCTGGGCTCCTCGGGTCCTAGGTTGGGCAGGGCAGCAGCTCCAAAGGTGCTGGGAAGTACTCTTGGCTGCTGCCAGGGATCACCTTTGTTGATGACCACCAACCTGAGGAGGTAAAAATAGCAGTCTTGGGAATACTGTGCCCAGGACGAGGAGGTGATTGCCTGAAAAGTACAGATCTGGAGAGCTGCTCAGAGCCACTCTTCTAAAAGGCCCTGGCCGGAGCTACCAGTCTGCTGGGGGAGCAGAGCATCAGCCTCCTAAAACCCAGTCAGACTAGGAGAAAGCTGTTCTCATTGTCAGGAAAATCACTCTTCTGTCAAATGTTTCTGGACTTAAAGAGGGAAGATGGGGAGCCATTGCAGGGATGGGTGCCCAGCCTGCGATGGGCAGCCCCACCCCATAGGTTAAGTGTGCGCTGTGGACGATGGGAAAGCAGCCCAGAGGTACAGGAGGCAGAAGGGGAGTTGGGCAGCACAGCCGGGCGGGAGTGCTCACAGCGTGAGCAAGTTGCGGGGCACACGCAGTGTGCAGTTCTCCCGGCATTCCTGACCCTGTGAACACCCTCCCATCAGTCCCTGAGGAAAAGTATCTGACCTTGGAAGGATTTCACAAATTTGTTATTGACCGAGCCAAGCAAGACATCCGTAGCGTCTGGAGGGCGATTTTATCCTGCGGTTATGATCTTCATTTTGAGAGGTAAGAGCATTGCCTTATTCCCGCAGCCCGACTGAGCACATCTGCCCTGGGGAGCCAGGCCCCTCCCAGATGATAGAGCCTCTGAGCTCATTCCTACCTTTCACGCTTGTTCAGTAGGTTTTCTAAACCATTTGGAAAAAACCTTGTTCCTTTCCTCCACATTCTGACATGGGAACTGTACCTGTCAGCCCAGGTGGCCGTCACACAATACCACACGTGTGGTGTCTTAAGCAACACGTTTGTTTTCTCAGTGCTGGAGGCTGGAAGTCCAAGATGCAGATGCAGGCTCAGGTTGCTTTCTCCCAAGGCCTCTCTTCTTGCTTGCAGGTGGCTCCTTCTTGTGTCCTGTTGGAGTAGGGCTTCATTTACCCTTATAACCTCTGATTTTGGGGGTTGGGAGGGGCTCTAACTCCGGGCCTTGTGCTTTGTAGGCAAGCGCTTTACCATGACCTAAATCCTCAGCCCCATTTTGGTTTGGTTTGGGGGTGAGGGGGACCCTTATCACCTCTGTAAGGCTCTGTCTCCAAATACAGTCACACTGAGGGTCAGGGCTTCGACACAGGAACTTGACAGGGCAGGGACACGATTTAGTTACACAGGGGTGATTTCTTGTTCCTGGCCGCTCTCCTCAGACTTGCTTCCCTCCAAGTCCCCACTGCCCTCTCCCCACCGCAGCAGGCCCTGTAGTGAGGCACTGCCCACCAGTTTCCAGGGCTTCCCCTTCCTGTGTGTGAGTGTGAGTCCCAGGAAGGCAAAATGTGTGCAGAACAAAGGAGATCATGGCCTCTGGCTTCTCACACTGGGCCTCTCAGCCCTACCCCCATCAAAGAGAGGGGCTGCCTGAAGCAGGCTTTTTAAGAACTCCATTTTCGTGCCAGGCGTGGTGGTGCACGCCTGTAATCCCAGGACTCAGGAGGCTGAGGCAGTAGGATTGCTGTGCGTTCAAGGACAGCCTGGGCTACATAGTTCAAGGCCAGCCTGAGGTACACAGCAAGACCCTGTCTCAAAAAACCAAAAAAAAAAAAAAAAAACCAAAAAAAAAAACCCCTCCATTTTCAGAATAGTTTACTCTTGGCACCAGCATTTTGTACCTTTGTTGAAGGCTCAAAATCAACCCTTAGGTGGGTCTTGGCATCACATTGGCAAGGGTCTAGTTTTCTAGAAATCAGTAAGTGTTTTGTTGAAAGGTACAGTCGCCATAGTTTGACTGCTCAGGTGGGGCCTTGGGCCTGTGTAAGGAGAGGCTGCCACTCACCCCCTGCTCCTGAGGTAGCCCCTTTTGGATGAGGGGGACAGGCCGTGGGGCCCTGGAAGGCCATGGGCTCTGGAGCTAGAGACGTTTGGGTGCCTGCCCACTTTTCTGGGTTACAGCTTACTGGTTGTGGAAGGACACACACTCTGACTGGAGGCCTTGTATGGTGTACACAGACACACATGTGCCCAGAGATAATGACCACTTAATGCTCTGGAAATATCTCCTACCAATTTTCTGAAGTGGATGTTTTCAGTCCTGTCACATACAACAGACACATTGCTCTACACTCTAGTCTTTCCGCTTCCCACATCACCAGTATTAGGAGGGTTTTCCACTCGGGCTCCATGGTTGGGTGTAGTGCGGCTCGTTTGGCAGACACCCAAGTGGTGGGCACTTAGGTTGTGTCTGATGTTGCCATAGTCATGAGCCTGCCCCAGCCCCTCTGACCCGTGCTGGAAGGGGCTTGCTGGGCCAGGGTACCAGTGTCTGAACCAGCAGCTGCCACCGTGTGCAGGCTCTCTGCTGTGAGCTTTGAATTCTTGTGACAACATGGTCATGAGCTTATTTTATGGGTAAAGAAACCCAGGCTCAGTCAGTATGGACGGCTGCAGTTTCCCCCAACCCCCTTCACTCTATCACAGACCCCAACATGCTCGGTATGTGTTTTGCAAGACCTTTGCCCTGTGAGGAGCAGTCTGAGTGCCAAGAAAGCCCAGAAGGCAAGGCTGCCCTCTGAAGGTGCCAGGGCTGGGCAAGGCTCTGGAGCAACTGGCTGTCACACTACCCGGTCCCTCCCCTCCCTGCCCAGGTGCGCCTGTATTGATGTCCGACATGCGCAGAAGGCCTCCAGGAAGTGGACCCTAGAGATGGACGTGGCACTTGTGCAGTACATCAACCGGCTGTGCCGCCACCTTGCCATCACGCCAGCACGGCTGCACCCGCATGAGGTGTATCTGGACCCCACGGATGCCACCGACCCCAGAGTGGCCTGTCTCTCCAGTACGTGCTTCCTGGGTCTGCCTCCTGCCTGATGCCCGGCGGGACCACATCCCGTGACTGGTGGCCTTCAGAAGGCCAGAGGCCACCCTTTGCTACCAGTGTGTAAGGAGGAGGGAGCTGATAGCAGAGGGAGAGAGACAGGATGCTGCAACAATGGCCGAATTAGTCTCAGGCCTTGTTTTATGCTCATCACAGCAAAGCCAAGCGCTAAACACAGAAACACAGGGTGGGCGGTCAATGCCTTCATCGTGCCCAGCCCACCTCAAGCCCTGCGCTGAGGCCAGGCTGCTGTGGGAGCGAGAAGGGACAGACACCCAACAGCCTGTGGCCAAGGCAGGGGAGCAGCACATCTTTATTGAAGGTTAGGCATGACACAAAAAATAAAACACACCCCACACACTCCTGGCTTCACCCAGAAAGTCAGCCTTGTTGGAGTCCCTGAAAAGTGAGGGACGTCGTGAGCTGTGGCCTCACCCGGCAGCAGGTGCAGGCCCAGCTCTTGTGGATGCGGAGGCAGTGGAGGTGGCAAGAAGTTGTCTCCAACTTCTGTCTCTCACGATGGGAAAGGACACAGACATGAGGATGAACAGTGAGAGGCAGGCGCCAGGTGCAGTTTGAAATATGTCCCTATGAGGGACACGGGGTGAAAGGTGTCCTGGGCTCTGCACTACTTTTACAGCTTCTTGTGGTCCATCATTTCAAAACAAGTGGTTCTTAAAAAGTAAATAAATACATAGGCCTGGAGATGTAGCTCAGTGGTGGAGCACTTGCCTGGCCTGTGTAAGGCCCCGAGTTCCAGCCTTAGCACTGCAGGTGATGATGACGACGACGATACAGCCCACAGGCCTGGCACAGGCCTGCTTCCGCAGGGCCTCACCCCTCACTTCTGCTTGGCACAGGCCCGGGTGCACCGGGGATGTCTCACTCAGGGATAAAACCCACCGTGGGAGCCCCCAGCCCCCTGCGGTCACCCTCCCCAGGGACAAGGTCCTCTGGGTTTGTCTTCAGATGGGGCTCACCAGGCTCAGCTGGGGTCCCACCGACCATCCTGTCCCTCCAGACGTGCCCATCGAGAGCTTGCGCCTGCGCTTTGCCCTGCTGCAGTCCCTCAACACCACACTGGAGACCTTCTTCCTGCCCCTGGTGGAGCTGCGCCAGACGCCCATGTACACCCGCAGCATCGCGGCCCTGCTGAAGGAGGCCAAAGGTCAGTGCCTGGCCTGGTGGGAAGAGAGGCAACCCCCTGCCTGTCCCTGCCAACCTCGAGCCCAGCGGACAGGCATCCCCTCCGGCAGCAGGAGCCCAAGAGAAACCAGTCAGAAACAAATCATGTGCTGTCAAATGACTAAACTTACTCGTAAAGCCTTCCAAGTATTTAGAGATGTAAGAAGTTAAAGCTGGGTCTGTGTGTCTGCCCCACATCCCAGAGGCAACCATTGCGCTCCGATGAGTGGCCTCGCTGCCCTGTTGCCATGCGGTTGACACACATGCGCAGACGCAGCGTTCAGTCTTGTCTTTTTTTCAGTCAAAACCGGGTTTGCATTTGGGCCTTCTGTTTGGTACCTCTCACCTGTCTGGTGGTTTTTCTGAGCCAGGCGTCTTCTGGCGTGACAGTGACAGGGCTCATGCCCTTAGATTTGGACAGGTGCCAACAGATCACCCCCACAGGGTGAGGACCGCTCTCCTCTGCCCCTGGTGGCCCTGACTGGAGCCAACTTGAGAGAGAGCACAGCCTCTACCAGACCAGGCGACTGGGAGGAAAGGGCAGCAACCCCACCCCGCCTCCATATTCCTCTTCACAGGGCTGATCTTCTATGACACGAAGGTGACAGTGATGAATCAAGTGCTAAACGCCACTGTTCAGAGGACAGCTGACCATGCAGCCCCTGAGATCACCTTGGACCCGCTGGAAATTGTGGGAGGTACGGTGGTCCTGGAGACCAAAACTCCCAAACTAGGAGGGCCTCGGCCCAAGGGCAGGTTCCCTAACACAGCAGAAACCTCAGAAGGGAGTCCCCCGGCCTCAGAGGTCTGGCCACTTCTGTGACTGTGCTCTAGAGTCCCTGTGGGTGATCTAGAGCTCCCTAGAGTCCCGGTGGATGATCTAGAGCTCTGCCTTCCAGGGGGGGAAGAACAGCAAGTGCTCGGCCCTGGGCGCCATGCCTAGGCCCAGAGGGGTGCAGGGTCCTGAGCAACCCTGAGCCTGCTGAACCACAGCATCTGGCCAGGAGAAGTGGGGCTGGGGAAATGGCCAGGAGCCTGTGCCGTCGTAGCCTGGAAACATGGGCGTAAAGGGTGTGAGGGAGGAACAGCCGGCACCTGTGTGCTGTAGGCCTGGAGGTTGGAAGATGGCAGAGCAGAGGGCAGGCTGTGGGGTCAGAGGAGGTCAGAAGTAGGCCGGGCCCGCAGGCCTGGATCCATCCTGCAGAGAAAGAGTAGGGGTGACCTGCTCCTCTTGATTCCAGGGGAAATCAGAGCTTCTGAAAACTCCTACTTCTGCCAGGCTGCCAGGCAGCTGGCCTCTGTGCCATCCTCCCAGCTCTGTGTCAAGCTGGCCAGCGGCGGTGACCCCACCTACGCCTTCAACATCCGTTTCACCGGGGAGGAAGTACACGGCACCAGTAAGTGGCCACTGTGGGAGGGAGGCAGGGTTTCCACTGTACTGAGCTTCCCGAGCCATCCCCTGGCATCAAGAGTAAAGGTCCCTCCTCGTCACCTGCCTGGTAGCATCCACCTCCAGCCCTGAGTGACCAGGATATCCAGAGAAACACCATGCACTCACCCCGACCCTATGGATGCCTGCACTGATCCAGGGACTGTGCCCTGCTCAGAGCCACTGTTGCTGGTGGCCAGCAGAGCCACCCTTGGCACGGGCATGGCCTTTTCCCCCAGTCAGTCCCATGTGCCCCAGGTGAAGATGGCACATGGTGCCATTGCCCTCTGCAGAGCTGAGCAAGAGCACTGAGCAGATGTCCCCGGGTGTCATTTTGGGCACCTTTAGCCCAGACATGCAGAAGCTGCCCCTCACCCTCACCATGAGGGCAGGAGAATGCGGCCCCTCCCAGCCCCCACCCCCTCTCTCTGTCCTGCATTCCCTCTGGTCTGACTTTCTGGGACAGTGTTGCCAGCAGCGATGTCCCAGGCAGGACAGACCATCTTTGGGCAGATACAGGCCTCTGTGACTGCAGCCAAGTCACCCAGGACACACAAGAACCGCCCCCAGGCCCAGCTCCACACCTTTGCTGCTCGGAGCCCTGTAGGCTGGAGCTGAGCCTCGGGCCTGCGAGGACTTCCTGACCCCGGGGCGAGACAGGCAGCCAGCTCCCAGGTAGACTGGGGGCCAGCCACAGAGCAGGGGCTTCGCAGGAAAACCAGAGACTTGCAATGGCGTCGCAGAGGGGTCAGAAACCAGCGAGCAGGCGGCTGGGACGCCAGGATCAGCACCTGATGTAGCCTTCGTGGTTCATTTCTCCCATCTGAGAGACTGAGGGTGACTGAGCCAGGTTCAGAGATGCCCTGAATGAGGTGCTGTCCGTGGATCACCCAGCCAGTAAGCAGCAGGGGAGGACCCGACCTCAGGTCCCCCGTCCTACGCGAGTTTTCTTCCCACCCGCCATACCTCCAGGCAGTTGGCAAATCAGCTGACCTTCCCAGTCCCGGAGGCCAGATTTGCCATCAGATAGCTCCGCCTGCAAGAGACCCAGCGCTGATGCACTGATCTGTCCTGCAGGTGGCTCTTTCCGCCACTTCCTGTGGCAGGTGTGTAAAGAGCTGCAAAGCTCCTCACTGTCGCTGCTGCTGCTGTGCCCTAGCTCAGCCGTCAACAAGAACAAGGTGAGGCCAGGGCGGTGGCTCGGGCATGTCCTAGTGGCCCTTCGCCCTTTCCCAGAGCTTCCTGTCTGGGCAGCCACGTGCCCAAGGTGCTTCCCTCCTGCCGGCCGCACGGCCCAGGACACACACTCACAGCCGTCCTGGCCTCTGCTTGCAGGGCAAGTACATCCTGACGCCCAGCCCCATCACCTATGGCGAGGAGCAGCTGCTGCACTTCCTGGGCCAGCTGCTGGGCATTGCCATCCGGGCGGACGTCCCTCTGCCCCTGGACCTCCTGCCCTCTTTCTGGAAGACGCTGGTGGGGGAGCCCCTTGACCCTGACCAGGACCTGCAGGAGGCAGATGTTCTCACCTACAACTATGTCAAGAAATTCGAGAGTGTAAGTGAAGCCATATCTGTTCTGGGAGCAGCAGGGCCACTCGCTCAGGCGCACACAGCCTGAACCACCAGGTGGCAGCATTGGGTCTTCTGGAAGGCTTGTCTCTGTCTCGTGGAGACCAAAGCCCCAGGCGTCACTCCTTGCTGACAGAAGCAGGCGGGGCGCAGGACTCCTGGCAGTGGGATGAGCAGAGGTGGGGAGGGGCGGCTGGCAGGGCGGCTCCACGTGCCAGAGCTCCAGTGTAGGATCGTTGTGGGTGGACAGGAGGCCTTGAGATCAGAGTTCTTCCCTGTCCCTGTGTACACTCGGACATGCACAGTGTCAGGCCAGCACCCTCCTGGTGGAGGGGGTAGTTGGTGCCCAAGCGCTTGGCCCGGGTCCCCCATTCATTCCACAGAATCACGGTGGCCTTGCAGGGGCAGCTCTGGGCCTCCTGACTCAGGGAGCTTCCACACAGCCCTGCACTGTGCTGGCCTCCTGCTGAGGGCTTTAGTCCTTTGGGTGACAGTAACTTGGTGGCCCCAGGCTTCACCACTGGCTGGGAGCACAGCTGCCGGGGAGCCCAGGGCTGTCCCGCTCCAGAGCACGAACTGTCCCACCGGAGTAGGGAGGCGGCCTCGGAGGCAGCTCTCCTGCAAGGCCACCTGCACAGGGACTTTGGGTGAATGAAGCATTAGGTGATGCCACCCTGATGGGCCACAGAGCACCTCGTGGCCAGGGGAGACACTGGAGGGCTCCAGCGCAAGAGCACATCAGAGCACCGTCCCAGTGTCAGGCTGCGCCCTGTGGAACAGAGCTGAAGCACCGAGGCCCAGATGCTGCTCTGAGGAGCCCTGCTGGCCTTTGGGGTGGCAGCAGGGGCCTGGGACAGGCAGGGGGGGCAAGAGGATGTCCAGGCTCCGACCTAAGGGGACGGCAAGGCCACAGAGGGTGCCAGGTGAGTTCCAGGAAGAAGCACTCTCAGCTGCTGGCAGTGGGTGCTACCACCATAAAGGCTGCTAGTGAGGATGGGGCCGGGCCCGAGCCCTCACCCCACTGCCACTGTCCCAAGCTGTTGGTTTGCTGTCCTTTGGGCCAGATCCTGCCATCTGCCCAGAAGCCCGGCACATACACCCTTATTCTGATGTGCTGGATGGAGGGAGGGAGCAGTCTTGTACATCTCCCACAGATAGAATTAATCAGGGTGCTCTGGTGGCAGGTGACAGAATCCAACTTAAAAGCATCTTTTTAGAAAAATAACAGCGCATACCTGTAATGCCAGCACTCTGGAGGCTGAGGCAGGAGGATTGCCTCAGGTTCAGGGCCAGCCTGCGCTACATAGTTCCCAAGGCTGTTTGCATTATATAGACACCCCATCCCAAAAAACAAAACAGATCCTTCAGTTCATAAGCGTGATGATTGGGCTTTCACGCTTATGCATGATATATGCCTCCCACAAGCCTTGTTATGACGTTGGCACATTACCCATCTGACGTCAAAAAAACAAAAAAAATTCACTCTCAAAGCAAAAAGCACAGATACAGGTTTGGCCGTCAAGCACAGCTGAGTGCAGGTGCCCAAAACTCAGTCTCAGGCAGCGCCCCCAGCCTGCTGGCAGACGCCTCCACAGTCGGCGCGCATCATGCCATCAGCCTGGCATCGGTCCCCGCCCCTTCCTGGGCTCATGGAGGCTGCCCAGCCAGGCCTACGTCCTGTGCCCATTGTGTGCCAGGGTGAACAGCAGTCCCAGGTTCCCGTCACGGGGCCTCACTCTGCCCCCGTCCCACAGATCAACGACGAGATCGAGCTGGAAGCCCTGTGCGCCGAGATTGCTTCCCAGCACCTGGCTCTTGAGAGCCCAGAGGGCCCCAACAAGCCCTGCTGCAGGTTCACCTACCTGACCATGACGGGCGAGGAGGTGGAGCTGTGCAGCCGAGGCCGGCACATCCCTGTAGCGTGAGTGCGTGGGGGGAATGGGAGGGACAGGTGACCAGTGGCACTCACCAGGGGAGGGATGTGGGGTGGCCCGCTGGGTGCCAGCAAAGGCCGTTCTCCTTCAGCTGAAGGCCTTTCTTGAGGCAGCAGTAGCCCTGAGGGAGGGGAGGTGGGCTGGGGCCGCCTGGGCCTCTTCATATTTGTCCCTCACGCGGCCCCTGCCCTGGCAGGTGGGAGAACAAGGACATCTACGCGGCAGCCATCCGGAGCCTGAGGCTGCGGGAGCTGCAGAACGTGGAGTGCATGACGGCTGTACGGGCCGGCCTGGGCTCCATTATCCCCCTGCAGCTGCTCACCACGCTCAGCCCGCTGGAGATGGAGCTGCGCACCTGCGGCCTCCCGTACATCAACCTCGAGTTCCTGAAGGTAGGCAGCCACCCCAGTCACCCTGCACCCCGCACACGTCCTCCCCTTGGAGCCGGCCACTGTCACTGGCATCACTGCCCTGTGCCGTGGTACCCATGCTGCAGCTCCAGGGCTGGGGAGACATGGCCACAGAGCCAGCTCCTCACCCGGGCTTGTCCTCCCAGGCCCACACCATGTACCAGGTCGGGCTCATGGAGACGGACCAGCACATCGAGTTCTTCTGGGGTGCCCTGGAGACGTTCACCCAGGAGGAGCTGTGCAAGTTCATCAAGTTTGCATGCAACCAGGAGCGCATCCCATTCACCTGCCCCTGCAAAGATGGGGGCCCTGACACGGCCCACGTGCCTCCATACCCCATGAAGATTGCTCCCCCAGATGGCACAGCAGGTACTGCCCCCTCCAGGCCCTGCATGAGGGACAAAAAAGAACAGGAATGGGCTAGGTGGGACCAGGGGACCAGGGCAGTCCAGGCCTGATAGCGCATATCGTCCGGTATTTTAAGAGGCCAAAAATCCATTGTTTTGTTTTTTGCAGTACCGAGGATTGAACCCAGGGCCTTCAACCTACTAGGCACGTGCTCTGCGACTGAGCCACATGCTCTGCCCCTAATCACCTATCTTTAACTGTAGAAAAAGAAAAAAAAAGAATTTTTAAAAAACAAACACTGGGCCGCGACTGAGCCACATGCTCTGCCCCAATCACCTTTTTTTTTTGTGTGTGTGTGTGGTGCCGGGGATCGAACTCAGGCCCTTGTGCTTGCAAGGCAAGCACTCTAACCACTGAGCTAAATCCCCAGCCCCTAATCACCTATCTTTAACTGTAGAAAAAGAAAAAAAATAATTTTTAAAAAACAAACACTGGGCCGGGGATTAAGTTTAGTGGTTAGAGCGCTCACCTCGCAAGCATAAGGCCCAGAGTTCCATCCCCAGCACCAGAAAAAATAAAGTAACAAATACACACACACTTTGGTGGTCAAACACGTCTGCAGCCAGACTCAGAGGCCCCCAACGCCTCCACCAGCCCTAGCCTGCAGCCGCCACCCGCCCCCACCCCACAGCTGCAAGCTCTGGCCACTAAAGCCAGCCCCGGTCTGTTGTGCAGGTTCTCCAGACTCTCGCTACATCCGCGTGGAGACCTGCATGTTCATGATCAAGCTTCCCCAGTACTCCTCCCTGGAGATCATGCTGGAGAGGCTGCGCTGTGCCATCCACTACCGGGAGGACCCCCTGAGTGGCTGAGGGGAGGCCTGAGAGCGAGGCTGTCACCAAGGCACCCATTCTGCCGGCCTGGGAAGCTGGCCATCGCGGGCACGTCCCTCCAGTGCCGAGGGAGGAGTCGGCAACGTTGTGCTTTTCTGAACTTTGTCCATATCCCAGGGCCTCCTGGAAGACTTACCCTTTTGTATTTGTACGTTTTGTGATGGGTTGGTTCTTTTGCTGCCTGTTTGTGGTATATTTGTAGGATAGTTTTGTTCCCAGTTTGTGTCTCATTTGATCTTCCTGGACAGTGTCCCTCGTGGGTACCAGGTTCTGATGCCATAGGGCCCCCACTGGTTCTGCACTGGAGAACCACCCAGCAGGAAGTTGGCAGCGAGGGGACCTTGGCCACAGAGAGCCAGCCCCTCCCTCCTCCTTGCCTCGAGCTGGCATTGCTCCCAGGGGCAGCTCCTGCCAGCCTCCTCCCACCCTGAAGTGGCCGGGCTGGTGCCCAGACACACAGGGAGCCCTTGGTGTTGGTCTCCCTACTTGAGGACTTGTCCTGGCTTTTCTGAGGAAAAGCCCACAGGGCTTCCCTGCTGCATCTTCTGGGCCCCTGGTCTGAGCGTCCCCGAGGACTCCTTAGGAGAAGAAAGGCCCAGGGGTCACTCTTGGCCTTAGTCCATGGAGACAGGCTGGCTGGACCACTTGGGTGGGGCCTTCCCTGAAGCTGACGAAGAGGAAAGCACAGGACCCGAGCCCACCACGCCTGTGCTCAGCATGGCCTTGCCTCCCACAGAGCACAGGGAGAGGGCTCCACGCCCACATAAGGAGGCGGCTGAGGTGCTGTGCTCCCAACTCAGACCGCCCTGTCCACGGAGACCCCAGGGTCCCCTGGCCCCCCATAAACCTTGTGCCCCAGTCATGTGTATGTGCCAGGGCTGAGCCACCTCCAGGCTCACCTGCTGCCCAGTACATTCGTGCCCCCAATGAGTCCTTGTCCAGTGGTACTTTGTTGAAGAGCAGCACACACCATCTTGTCAGACACTGTCATTTCGGGCCTTGCCAGTTCTCCCCAGCCGCGGCGCTGTATTTATTGTACACTGTTGTGCACACGGGAACCCCTGAGTGATGCTGTTGGGAAGACTGAGCACGGCTGCTGGCCAAGAGGGGACACGCTCCTGCTCTGTAGGGCCCGGCACATGTGGACTTTGGTCAGAGCCAGCAGCCGCATCGCCTCCCTCTGTTTAGGAAATGAGTTGAGGACCATTGCAGAGAGTCCCTGACCTGAGGGCGAGATAACCTAGGATCAATAGTGACCGTCAGTTGCACAGTACAGGAGTCCCCTGCTCTGAAAGGAAGATGGTCACTACTGCTTTCCCAGGGCCACAGCCCCCTTGGTGGGGGTCATATCAGGACTGCGTTCCTGCAAACAAGGATCCTCTGATTTCTTTTCTGCATAATGAAAGAGCCTTTCAATTCACTAGAAGTGGTTTTCCTCCCTGTATCCTTAAGTCCCTGGTTCCCGCCAACCCTCCTCCTGTGAACGGACTTGGGATCCTGTCGGCCACCTCCCCCAAGGGGTTCAGGAAGCCTCAGTGGGCCATCATGTAATAGCGACAGCTGTAAAGATATGGTATCTGCTGCTAGCTCAGCTGCTTCTCCCAGGGAGCACAGCGAGGTCCAGACAGATCCAAACCTTGGCCCTAAAAAATGTGTGCTGTAAAGTTACTTGATGTATATTTATTATTATTATTTATGGTTACATTTAACAGACTTTTCATTCAATCTGATGCTATTTACACTATGCTGTGTAAAGGAAGCTCACTACAGGACAAAAGTCACACCAATAAATAACCTTCATCTAATTCCAGCTGACCCTAAGAGTGTGTGATCTACTCTTGCTGAGCAAGTCCAAAGGCTGACCCTGGATGGCTCTGATACTTGAGTGCCGCCAAGTGGCTGGGAATTAAAATGTTTCTAATTACCTCGGTCTTTGCACTTGATGTGGTTCTTTCTCTCCACTCCCCCAAGTAAGGGTAAGCAAGACTGCCTAGCCCTGAGGCCTGCGCTCCCCGAGGGTGAAGGCAGGGGTGGAACCAGCTGCACCTTGCCCTGCCTGCCCACCCCTGCTGCCCCCGGTGCACGCCCTGGGGAGTCTGCCTGCACCTTCCCCGGCCAGACCTCAGCCTCCTCCAGCAGTGGGGGGCAGACCTCTGTGGGATGCAGGAAAGAGGGAAGGGTGTGGCTCTGCCCTCTTCTAGCACAGCTGCCGCCCACGCGACGGGAACCTCCGCTGGGAAAACCAATTCAGTTCCTCCCTCTAGCTGCTTAGTGCAGTCCTCACATGACCATTCCTTCCTCTCCACCATGTATCTAATAAAGGCTATGTCTTCGCTATAGGATGAGGAACAGCAGCTCCCCACCGTCCTGCCAGCCACTCAGGGAGCTGACAACAGGGCCCACAGCAGCACGAGGCCCACAGCTCAGTCTGGAGGAGCCAGGATGAGGCCTGAGCTCGGTGCCTGCGGAGCCCAGCAGGGACTCCCAACCTCCACCCCAGGGCCATCTCCTTGGGGTCTCCTGAAAAATAAGTACACCGCAAGTATGCTGCACAATAATGAGAAGACACCTACTCATTAGTCACAGGCAGAGCGAAGTCATGCTGAGATTTACTACATGCCAGCAGGGTTAGACATCGCAGTTGGGAGCCACCGAACACGAACACACACGCTGCTTGTAGCAATGTAACCTGCAGTTATCATCGTCCACCACATAGTTCCTGACACCAGCAACTCCACTCCTAGTACAAACGTAAAAGAAACATCTACCCACATCTGCCAGAAGACACCCAAGAGGCTGTGAGAGCACAGGTAGTCCGAGCCAGGCCTGGCAACAGGCTGAAGGCCGCCCACAGCCGAAAGACAAAGCGTGCCATGGAATACAGTACAGAAGGACAAACCGCTACTACTACAGCACATGCTAACACGACCAGCAAAGCAGCCCAACCACTTAGATGATGCTGGGCACGGACGCGGCAGGGCAGACTGGCGGGTGCCCTGTGGTGGGAGCAACTGGGAGGAAGTGGGAAGGCTGCTGTCTGAATTAGCAATGTTCTCTTTCCTGACCACGGTGGTGGTAACAGGTGTGCACGCACACTGAGCTGTACACTTTCCTGCACGTTACTCTGTACAGATGGTTTCTTAAAGTATAGTACACCACAAGGAAATAAAAAATAAGCACACGTTCTGTCCTTACAGAACCAAATCTGTAATTTCAGTCCACAATTTCTGAATGCAAACTGCCGATGGAAAAATAACGTAAACCAGGTATGGTGGTACAACTGTAATCCCAGCACTCTGGGAGGCTGAGGCAGGAGAACTGGAAGTCTGAGCCCAGTCTAGGCAACTTACCAACAAGACCCTGTCTCAAAAAATAAAAAGACCTGGAGATGTAGTTCAGTGCGAGGGCCCTGGGTTCAATCCCCAGTTGCACTAAATAAACAACTTAGCCAAAGCATACCACAATAAGAAACAAGGTTATTTACACCCTCCTAAATTTACAAAAAAAAAAGCTAAAGGGAAGAATTTGAGACCCCATATGCCAAGAAAAAACAAGGACTAGAAGTTCGCATCAGAACTCATTAGAATTTAAGATCAGAATTTATATTTTGGAGAAAACCATAATTCCATCCCTAGACCCTTGGAGAGGGAGAGGACGAGATTGGAAACAGGGACAAATTAAAAGTCTACCAACGGAGGAATACCCGGCACTGCTGCAGGTGTGCACAGCAGGCCTCTGTCTGAGCCGGGCCTGAGAGAAGACCAGGCAACAATGACAAGGGAGACACACACCAGCCAGCTGCCTCTGCTGAGAGCTGCTCTTGGCACCCGTCTATACACAGCCAGGAGGCGCCAGTGCGCCAAGTGAGTGTCTGCAGCGGAAAGTGCTGAAGCGCCCAGGAAACTGACAATGCACAGAGAAGATACCCAAAACAGTACTATACCACAGAAGTACAAGAAAAACCATTAGCCGAGAATGGTGACACATACCTGCAATCTCAGCACTCTGGGAAGCTGAGGCAAGAGGAGCTCAAGTCCAAACTCATCCTGGGGCCAATGTGGTCACTTAGCTGTCTCAAAAAGGGCGGGGGAGGGGAGGTGCAGCTCATTGTGCAGGTGCTGGGTTCAATCCCCAGTACTAAAAAAGAGTATTTTTAAAGGCACCCTCCCCCAAACCCAGCTTGGGGAACAGCATGACTTGGTGAGACCCTGTCTCAAAAAAGTAAAAGTAAAAAGGGCTTGGGATGTAGCTCAGTGCAAAGGCCCTGGGTTTAATCCCCAGCACTGCAAAGATAAAAACCATAGGTTAGTCACCGGGAGGAATGCAAACACGAAGACAGGGGATCGACGCTAAGGCATGAAGAGGAAAAGGGCTTGTCAATCTAGACTTCTACATCTAACAAAAATACCTTTCGAACTGTTCGGGAGAGGAGGGGCAAATCCACTGGGATGAACCAGACTTGTAGTGGGGAGTTTAACAGGGACTGAATTTTTCTTTTGGGATAAAAATTCTGGAAGTAGAGTGGTAATGGCTGCAACCTGGTGAATAATGTACACTTAGTGCCAGTGTAGTCTAGACTTTAAAATGATTAAAATGTTAAATTTCCTATTTTATGTATTTTACCCCAATTTTTAAAAAGTGATAGAAAGGGGGCTGGGGATTTAGCCCAGTGGTTAGAGTGCTTGCCTTGTAAGCACAAGGCCCTGAGTTCGATCCCCAGCACCAAAAAAAAAAAAAAAAAAAAGTGATAGAAAGGCAGTCCCAGGACTCGGACGGACCCTGAGGCAGACGGACTGCTCGAGTGTAGGAGCTCAAGAGTGGGCAATTAAAAAAAAAAATTAAAACCCCCAAAACAGAAAAGTAACAACTTGATTTATCACTAGTTGATCTGTACTACAACAGTACTACAACAAAGTCCTTCAAGCAGAAGGAAAAGTATATGAGATGGAAATCCAGACCTGTGGGAAGAATGCAGGTAATTATGTGGGTAAATATAAAAAATATTTTCTTATTTAGCACTTGGGGATTTACAACAAATAGAGAAAAAATGTGTAACAACAGAATAAAGGCTAGGAGGAGAGAAACAAACTATGCTGTTGTAAAACCAAAACCAGAGTGGCACACTATCCCCTGAAGGAAGACTGATGAATTCAAGATTTACCAGCCAAACCCTAAAGGAACTCCTAGAGTAACAAGGCAGTATAACTACTAACCCAACAAAAGTAGTAAAATGGAATCATGAAAAGAATTCAAATGATAGAAAAAGGAAAGACAAGGGTCACAAAAATCGAGTAACAACATAGCATATTTAAAACCAGCTACATCAATAATTAAGTGGCAACAGTCTAAACAGCCCAATTAAAAGGCAGAGACTGAGAAGGACCCAGTGGGCCATGCCTGTAACTGCAGCTACTCAGAGGCTGAGGCAGGGGCACAAATGCAAACCCAACCTGGGCAACTTAGTGACTTAGAGACTGTCTCAAAAATTTTAAAAAGAAGTAAGTTACACACCATAACTTGCCATAGGTCAAAGAGAAATCAAAATATTTGGAATGCAGTGAAAGAACCACATCAAAGTTTATGAGATGCAGCTAAAGCAACACTTAGTAGGAAATTTATACCACTGAATATAGAAATGTCTCAAATCCAGTGACCGCAGCTTTGATCTTAAAAAAACAAATTAAGCAAGCTCCAGGTGAACAGAAGGAAAAAAAGTATAGAATGGAAATCAATGGAATAGAAACAGAAAAAGAAACTAACAGAACCAAGGCTTTTTTTTTTTTTTTTTTGGTTGAGACAGGGTCTCACTACATAGTTCAGGCTGGCCTTGAACTCACCGTTGTAGCCCTCGCCGGCCTTGAACTTGAGGTGATCCTCCTGCCACTGCCTCCTGAGTGCAGGGATTACAGGCGAGCACCACCACCATACCCAGCACCAAGGCTGATTTTTTTGTAGCAGGGGTGGGGGGTGGGGTACTGGGGACTGAACTCAGGGCTTTGTGCTTGCTAGGTGAGCACTCTACCATTGAGCTACATCCCCAATCCCCAAAGCTGATTTTTAAATTTTTAGAAGTTTATGTATTTATTTTTGCAGTGCTGGGATGTTTTGCTTTTTGCAGTACTGAGAGCTGAGCCCAGGGCCTTCGCACCAAGCTCTATCTCCAGTCCCCCTAGTCCTTTTTTGAGACAGGGTTTCACTAAATTGTCCAAGCTGCGTTCAAACCTGCAATCCCACAGGTTCAGGCATTTGGTGAATGTGCTTGGCTGAGGACCCAATGGGGTGAACCTACAATCTGTGGAATTATGACTGAATGCTTCAAACCTGCAATCCTCCTGCCTCAGCCTCCCAGATGGTTGGAACCACAGGCCATGTACTGACATGCCCCTGCTCAGTGCTGGGGATTGAACCCAGGACCTCGTGCAAAGTAGGCAAGCACACTACCACTGAGTTACACCCCCAAGCCCTGAAAATTGAGGTTTTAAGATCAACAAAACTAATAAACCAGGGTTGGGAATTTAGCTCAAGTGGTAGAGTGCCTGCCCAGCAAGTGCAAGGCCCTGAGTTTGATCCCCAGCACCCCAAAAAAACAAAACTAATCTCTGTATGGTAGGGTTGGCACACTATGGCCCATAGTCCAGCTGCCTGATTTTGTACATCAACTTTTACTGGGAATGTATCACTCAATGATTGGTGTATTGTTTATGGCTACTTTCATTCTACAACGGCATTGTTGAATCTTTTTGTTTCGAGACAGGTCTCACTATGTAGTTCAGGCTAGCTTGTATTCACTATGTAGCCCAGGCTGGCCTCGAACTCACTGCAATCCTCCTGCCTCAGCCTCCCCAGTGCTGAGATTACAGCCCTGTTCCACCACATCTGACTGTTGAGTCATAACAATTTACTATTTTGCTCTTTAAGAAAAAGCGTAGGAATTCCTTCTCTGGTCAAACGGAAAAAAAAAAACAAACAAAAAACACCACCAGGAATGAGAGGTGACATCATTACATATTGTACAGGTACTTTTTTAAACTATGAGGAAATATTATAAGTATCTTCAATAAATTCAACATAATGAAACATAAATTCCTAGGAAGACACAAATCCACCAAATCTAACTCAAAACAAATAACCTCAATCACATTATAGCTATTAAAACTGATAAAGGGTAGGAGGCTGAGGCAGGAAGACCTTTGTTCAAGGCCAACCTGGGCTATATAGTAAGTTCAAGGCTGGTCTAGACTACATAGTGAGACCCTGCTGCACAAAAAAAAAAAAAAAAAAAGTGGCCAGTGTCAAAGACATATAGCATATTTTGCAGACTTAAAAAAAAAAAAAAAGATCCCATTAATAAACTCTACTGACTACAGTTGAAGTAGTAGGACACAGAGTGTGCCTTGAAGAACACAACTTGTTCTCAGCCGTGGGCTCTTTCCTCTCTGCTATCTCCTGCTTTCTCTGCCACAGCTTCCACCACAATGCTTGTCTTCTCACAGGCCTGCAAGCAGTGGAGCCGGCTGCCCACAGACCGAAACCAAGACTGAGCCCAAACAAACCTTTCTTCTCTAAAGTTGTTTTTCTTAGATATTTTGTCACAGCAACACAAAGCTAACAGTTATTAAAAGAAGTGGTAAAATTTGAATAAGGCTTGTAAATTCAAGAAAATTTGAATAAGGTTTATGAAGACTATTAACTAATAGTATCATATCAGTGTTAATTCTCAGTAATTATTCTGTGAGTGGACGCGGAGTAAATATTCTGCGATCTGTGCTGAGGCATCTGTGGTTAAGAGGCATGGGGTCTGGGCTGCAGGTAGCGAGCACTTGCCTTGCATGTGGACGGCCTCAGAGTCCATCCCCAGCACCACAAATGGGAAAGAGGGGAGACCAGGGGAGAGAGAGAAATGGCTGTTGGCAGACATGCTGGTGTGTTTCTGCAGTCCCAGCATTTGGGAGGCTGAGGCAGGAGGACTACTAGAGCCTAGAATTTCAAGGCCAACCTGGGCAACAGGCAGACTTCATCTCAAAAAAGGCGGGTGGGATGGAGCATAGTGATAGCAACTTCCTCAAAGAATTCAGGGGAAAATATTATAGTAAGAATGCTAAAGCGACAAAGGCAACAACGAAGAGTGCTGTCAAATGGATGATCAGGAAACGTGGTGTAAATACCAGAAGAGAGGGCTTAAAAACTAAAAGCAGCCAACTCTTAGGAAAGGATTTTGGAAGAACATAGGGAACTATTTTTTAACATTGTAGCTGTATTTGGCTTAGTTATGTATAGTACTTTTTAAAATATTACTTTTAGCCAGCTAGGCATGGTAGTGCATGCCTGCAGCCTCAGCACTCAGAAGGCTGAGGCAGGAGGATCACCACTTGATCTCAGCCAAAAGGCCAGGAAGTGATGTGAGACCTTGTCTCAATCAAATAAAGTATTACTTTTTAAAAGTATATCCATTGCGAAACACTTAGAAACCACATTTTACTAAAAAACATAAAACAAGCCAGCCCAGGGTTATTCAGCCAACTGCTTCCCACCCCTTTGGCCAAGATCAAGTGTACAGTGTTATTCAGCCAGTATCTAATCCAACACGTGGGGGACAGAGTTGCAATATGTCCTGGTGGTCTCACTATACCTCAAGACACTGACAGTGACAGGACTATTTTCTGACAGATGCGGAAGACTGTCATCATTGCCCTAGTCCCTCTTCCTACCTCCTCTGAGTCCTGAAGGCTTTGCAGGCCACCAGAAGCCCTGCACATGTCCCAGTCCCTCTGGCTTCATCTACCTGAGCTAGGAAAAACTCCCTGAGCCAAGTGCCTCCTGACATACAAGGAACCTTGAACCCCGTGGCATAGTCCCTTTTCTAGTCTGGCTTCTCTCAGGATAATTCCTTGCAGATACCTGGCCCTGCCAAGAAGTAGGGGAACTCTTGCCGTCCCTACCAGGGGTTGGGACAGGTGAGTTCCAAACAACCTCGGGTCCTCCTAGGTGATGCTACGCAAACCACAAGGCACTGGTGGGAAGAGATGGTCTGCTGTGCCTGACTACTGTGGGGATTAAGGCATTTGGAGACTTTTTCCACTCAATGGAGCTGCACAAGCCTGTTTCCTCCAAAGTTCAATTGAAACAAGGGTGTAATGCCTTAAATATCCAGCACACCGCAGGCTGGAGCTGTGAGGGCACAGGCACCCTGGAGGAGGCCCTGCTCACCTCCTACCCCAGGGCCATTCCTGCCCCTGCTGGCTTCCCTGGGGACTCCACAGAGAGCTCAGAGAAGGAAGCACAAGACTTAGCTGAACTCCAAGTACAAATTTTATTTCTATTACAAGAAGGTTGATAATTACGATGGTAAAATAAAAAGAAGGGAAAGGGGCTCTGACACTTGGGTTTCAGAGGAAGTGCGGGGCTGCGGCCCAGCATGGCCTGGCAGGCACAGACAGCCCTTACCCCTCCACGGAGGGCAGTGAGGACAAAAGGGCCACAGTACCTACCAGAAGTAGAGACAGTGATGCCAAATGACAATGAAGCAGCTTCCAACACCCTCAGTCCACATATCTCCAGTCAACTCATCTCCAAAGGCCTCCTTCCTAACAGTGCCACCAGCCTGAGCACCTTCACAAAGCTGCTGCACACACTGGGAGGCCCAGCATGCGGAGTGGGTGGGGACAGTAACAGGACAGGTCACCTAGATGCCCCACTTCGTGGCCCCCAAAGGGAAGACAATCACTTCACTGGTGGCTACAGATTTCCAGAACCCTGCTCTCCTTCCACCAGAACCATGAAGCACCAAGAAGCAGCAGTGACAGTATTTCAGAAGGTAGAGGCCCAGTGGACGGAGAGGACAGAATTTGGGTAATCACACTCCCCAAAGTTGCAGCCATGGCTGAAACTTCTCCCAACAGTCTCCCTGCTAACCCTCCCTCCAACCCCAAACTCTCACAACACAATCTTAAAAGACAAAAAATGGCCATAACCTAGAAAAAGTTAAAATCTGGAAAATTTCCCCTGCCTAAAGAGCCAGGGAGGTGGGGCCTGATCCGTGGCAAGTGCTGCTATGCATAGAAGGTACGGACCCAGGTGAGGGTCTCTGTGGACTCCATTACTCCTCCTCTTCTTCCTCCTCTGCATCCCCAGCTCCCTGCTGCTTCGGGGGCTTTGCCTGCTGAACAAGAACAAACAAGTTTTACACAGAAGTAAAAGAACAGGACTCATTCCCTGGAACCTGAGGATGTGTAGCCAGAACCAGCACATCCCAGCAACTCCCCACACTCCAAGAGCTGCACCAACCCCAGCCATGTGTGAACATTACAGGCTTGACCCCGGGTTACCTTTGCAGTTCTGCTGCGATAGTTGGTGGCTGTAGGGGTGACTCGGGAGCTCCTGCCACCATCGCTCCTACCACTGAAAGAAAAGGATAAAAAATGAGACGCCCCTGAGCAAAGGTCCAAACACTCAGAGGGAACAAATCACGGCTTTACCGGGGCACACACAGTCCTCCACCAGCAGACAAAACAAAAAAATCCATGGACAGCAGAAAAATTCTTTGCAAACAGGTGACAACACAGGCAAAATCCAAACTCTTCTCCATGGGCTGGGACACAGTTCAGGGGCAGAGCAGGCCCCTCTCACGCAAGAAGCCCAGAATTCCAGCCTCATCCAGGTTAAGCCAGTGGGAGCAGACCATGCACCCACATTCTCTTCAGGACCCTAGCTCCATTTCCAGGCTGAGATTCTCACCTAGCTCCGTATCTCCCTGCAGGCCCCCGCGGAAAAGAGGGCATGAGGTTTTCTGGATACAGACTGCGCACAGCATGTGTCACTGGAGCAGGCCCAGCAGCCTGGGCCCCATTCTGACTGCTTTGATTCCGCCCCCGGAGGTCCTGGGTGTCTGAGTTGCTGAGCTTCAGCACACGAGGAGGGCTGGGCTGGCACCCGGGTCTGGGAGCTGATACAGATTTTGACAGCCGGTTACAACTGGTTGCCATGTCATTAATGGATCCGCTGCGGGGCAGAGGGTAAGTAGGTCCCTTAGCTACTTCCTGTTTGATATCATCCATGTAACCAGAGGACAGATCTCCTGGAAAGAGAAAATAGTTACAGCTTTGGGGAAAAGTCTACTCTTGCTATTAGTGCTGGATTCAGGAAGGGCAGGAACAAGAGTTCTGGATAGAAGACAACTACAGTACTCACCCCTAAATTAAGCTGCTGGTGGCCATAACCCCAGGAAAGAACTGGGAACACTTTGTCTCCCCTGCACATTAATTACCTGAGTCCTCAAATACAGCCTCCTAATAGTTCAGCAACATTGTACAAGCAAACCTTGAAACAGTTTCAGAAACTAAGTTTCAAAAACAGTGTACTTGCCCAATCATGAGGTTCATAAATAATAATAATAACAAAGTGCAGACAGGAGACCTACAGTGCACAAGCACTGATTATAAGCCTGTCACATGGCTGTCCCTAAGGCCGTTACCACCTAAATTTACACTTGGCAGCTCATTCTAATGTGGCACCACAACTAGCTGCAGGAACTCCCAGTGACCCTGGTGTGCTTGGTAACTTGAGATGCAGGAGGACCCATCACTAGTGCAGATGAGCAGGGGAAGTGGACTGCAGCCTTGGCTTGTACCCTGGTGTCTGACACGCCTCCTGGGCAGCTCTGGCGAGGTCTCTTGAGGCTGGGAATCCTGTTGAGGAATTCCCCCCATCACGTGGAGGTTGGCTGTGGCTGGACGCTGGTCACACTGGTCCTAAACAAGAAAAACTACAATCAATACCTCAAACATACTCTTAAGTGAAATAAATCAGTCACTCATGAGTACACATCAAATTGTTTCTCTGATATGAGAAACCACAAATGTACATAAAGACAAAGAGGCATAATAGATATTAGGTAAAAGAAAGATAATATTCAAAAGAGAGAACTAGAAAGGGAAAAGGGGGGAAAAAAGGAAGGGAAAAGAGAAAAAATGGAAATAAACCTGCTGTATAATCAATACCTCAGAACTGAGAGTAGTGAAAAGAAAGGAAAGATAAGCAGATGGATTGATCCCAACCAATGCGGAAAGACGACCTGACAACCACTAACAGAGTCTTGGGCACCCCTGGAATGGAGAAACCACTCCCAGTAGCACCTGAGGCACTGGCAGAAGCCCTTTCTGATCTGGGCAGGGATAAAGGAAGGGCTAGTCCTGGAAGTCCAGTAAAGCGCATCTGTACTCTCACCACAGTGGGTCTGTGGTGGCTTATTCCAGTTTCCTCTAGCAGGCAAGCAGCAATTATCTATTTCTTGATCTAAAGGCAGAAGTGTTTCTTATTGAAACAAAATGTATATTCTAACATCAATGAAGGAGATGATATCTTTAGTAGCTTCTCATAACAAGATTAGGAAGAAAATGCATTTTCCACTAACAGATGGGAATCCAAGACTGGAAAAACCAAAAAATAACTTCAGATTGTCTGACTCTCTCATTTATAGTCATCCCCAGGAAAAGGGAACAGAATCTATCTAAGGCCAATCAAGGGGGCAAAAGCAGAACTGGGCCTCCAGGCCTCCTAAAATGCAACGTCAAATGACACCACATGGCAAGAATCTGCCTGGGCAAAAACAGAATGCATCAGTGACCTCAGAGAGATTCTCATCTAACCCCGTCTGGCAAGGCCTCCGCCCTGCCTCTTAGATCTTCAACTACTGACATGATGGTTTCAGATGCTAGAAAGCAGAGCAAGTCTCAGGCCTAAAGCACTACATATGTCTAGTTGGTTCACAGGACAGGGCGGGTCCACAAGCCATGTGTGTGGACTCCCAGTCAGGACAGAATGCAACCTGAAAGCTAAAATAGATTCTAGGCTCGGGAAGCTTCAAGTTCATTCACAGATCACCATGGAACCAGGTAGATGAGTCCTCCGTGGGCTCTTACCTGATGATGGAATAGCACCTCTTCTTCCAGCTGCACCCCACAAAATTCACATGGTATGATGACACTGTCTTCCACAGGGGGCGAGTTGCTCAGGCCCATCAAAGAGTCTAACTTGTCACTTGTAGCCTGCTGCAGTAAGCTCTGGAAGATGACATCAGGATCTTCCGCCCGCCTTGGGGCAGAACTGCCAGTATTGAGCAAAGGTAAGGCACGTGAAGGGTTACAGCTTGTCTGTTAAAAATAAAAGTTAAAAAAAAAAATCAGACATCAAGGGAAAAAAACTACTATATTCCTAAAACATTTCCCACACGCCATAATTTTTTTTTTTTGAGAGAAGATCTTATCACGTAGATCAGGCTGGTCTCAAACTCACGATTCCCCCGCCTCAGCTGAGTGTTGAGATTACAGGTGTGCATCACATCAGGCTACAAAATTTTCCTAGTACTACTATTGTGCAGTATTATTAGGACAACACAGATAGAACAATTACTTATTTTTTTTCTCTTGGTTTGAGACACGGTCTCACTATGTAGTTCAGGTTGGCCTCCTGCTGCAGCCTCCCAAGTGCTGGTGTAATGGGTATATGCTACCCCACCTTCGCTTCAAGGGCTGGGATTACAGGTGTGTGCCACTACCCCCAGCTTCACTTTACTTTTTTTTTTTTTAACTTTACTTTTAAACATTTCTATGTTATTTTAATTTTTTCCTACTGTTTATGTGATTATTCTTTTTTTTTTTTTTTTTGAGACAGTCTAACTGTGTAGCCCAGTCTAGCTTTGAACTCACTATGTAGCCCAGATTAGCCTCAAACTCGAAGCAGTCCTCTGGCCTCAGTCTCCCAAATGCTGAGATTACAGGAATGCACCACCACACCCAGCCATGATTATTCTTTTTAAGAGTTAAGGGAAGAAGGTTGGGGATTTAGCTTAGTGGTAGAGCACTTGCCTAGCAAGCACAAGGTCCTGAGTTTGATCCCCGGGAACGCCCAAAAAAGATTAAAAAGCGTCAAGATTATTCCCCACCCCCAGCATTGTTTAAAAAAAAAAAAAAGTCTTCCTTCTGCCATACAGTAAAACAAAGGCCCAAATCCAAATGTTCATTTTTTTTTTGTTAAATATTCTTCTATGTCTCCCAAACAAAAATTAGGGGTATTCAAATAGCACATCATTCTATTAATGGGAGAAAGGTATGTTCCATCATCTAAAGCACAGGGACTACTCAGTAGTTTCAGAAATGCCAGACAAAGTCGGGCATGGTGGCACACACCTGCAATCCCAGCACTCAGGAGGCTGAGGCAGGAAGATCGCCTCAAATTTGAGGCTAGGCTGGGCTACATAGTGAGTTCAAGAGTTCAAGGCCAGAAAAAAAAAAGAAAAGAAAAAAGAAAAAAGAAAGAAATGCCAGACAAGCCAGGCATGGTGGCACATGACTATAGTCCCACACTCAGGAGATTGAGGCAGGAGAATCGCCAGCCGGGGCTATACAGTGAGTAGTGAGTTCAAGGCCAGGCTGGACTACATGGTGAGACCCTGTCTCAAAAAACTAAATATAAAAAAAAAGATAAAAAGCAAAAAATGCCAGACAAGGCCAAACCAAACAGGTCAGAACAAAGACTACTGAGGGGAACAAATGGTTCCCTCAACTAGGTAATCCTTGAACACCTAAGACTACCCTCTGTAAGACTACCTTCTAATCATTCCTATGTGGCTCAAGAACTTTCAGTCATTGAAAAACTACCTGATACCTTCCATATACCAGGTACTGAGAGACTGAGTAACTAAGAAAAACCAGAACCTACTCCCAAGGAATTCAGCACAAGGGGATGGACTACCAGGAGATCAGGAGACCAGCTCTCAAAGTAACAGGCTATCAGAGAAGTGGCACACAGGTGATATAGCCCCTGACCTAGCATTCAGAGGGTCCCTGAGGTCAGTTTCCTGAAAGTTACATCCAAACTCAGCCAACAGATCAGGGGTCTATGTAGCTGGGTATAATGAGCACGTATTGGCAAAAGGCTATGCACCTTCCAGGCAGAGAAAGTAATCTGCAGAAAAGATTATTAAACCTTCCAGGGACCCAGAAGGACTTCAACACAGCTCCAATAATTCAAAATGTGGCATGAGATGAGACCAGATTAAAAATAGTAGAGATATATAATCAGTCAGCATCATATGGCAAATCACCTGGGATGAAACCTCTGGATCTGCTGGGATAAGCATTACTTTTTTGGGGGGGGGGTGCTGGGGTTCAAACTCAGGGCCTTGCGCATGCTAGGCAAGTGCTCTACCACTAAGCTAAAGCCCCAGCCCGCAGCATTATTTTTTCTAAAAGAGAACAAGGCTAAGATTCCACACCCATGTCTGTAATACCATAGTAAAAACACAGTTCCCACTCTTACCACAAGCACTGTATTAAAAAGTTGCTCAACAAAATAAAAGACTATAGGAAACAGGAAGGCGGACCTTTTGTAGCTAGAAAGCTGATCTACAGATGGAGGAAGAAAGCAAGAAGGGAGGGGAAGGGGCAATAAAAAGAACTAAAATGCAGTATGTGTATGTACCAACTCATGATGAATGTATTATGTATCACAAATGAACTAATAAAAAAATTTTAAACAAGTAAAAATTTGCTCAAGACTCATATTGCCCAAAACACCACATATAGCCTACTCACATACTTACATAAAGCCTACAGTTGCTACAGGTGGCGGATGCCTGTGATCCCAGCACTTGGGAGGCTGAGCAGGACTGCCAGCCTGGGCCACATGGTGAGTTCACATCAGCCTGAACTACACAGCCGAGACTCTGTCCCCAAAAAACAAAACAACGGGCAGGCGTGGTGGCGCAGGCCTGGTGGCACAGGCCTGTAACCCCAGCACTTGTGAGGCTGAGGAGGGAGGATCGCCATGAGTTTGAGGCCAGCCTGGGCTGCATAGTGAGTTCAAAGCCAGCCTGAAATACATAGTGAGACTCTGCCTCAGAAAAACAAAACTGGGGCTAGGGATTTAGCTTAGTAGTTAGAACGCTTGCCTAGCAAGCACAAGGCCCTACATTCAATCCCCAGCACCAAAAAACAAAACAAAAAAACCAAAACAAACCCCCAAAACAAAACAAAGCCCACCGTTAATTCCCCACACACCTGATGGCCAATCAGAAGTTCCTCTGGGTAGAGCTCCTCACAAAACTCACAAGGCAACATGGTTTCATCAGCTGTACCTAGGTAGCAGGCCACATGGTCAGACTCAAATGGAACAAAGAAAAAAAAAAAAAAAAGAACAAAGACAAAATTGACTTCAACCTTTTATTCCCCTTCTGGAGTTTTATAGAACAGTTTGATTTTGGAGCCAGGCATGGTGGCACATGCAGACTGAGATAGGAGGATCCCAAGTTTGAGCCCACCCTGGACAATTCAATTTAGCAAGACACAGTTTTAAAATAAAAAATTAAAAAAAAGCCAGGCATGGTGGTGCAGGCCTGTAATCCTAGCACTTGGGAGGCTGAGGCAGGAGGATTGCTATGAGTTCAAGGTCAGCCTGGGCTATACAGTGAGACCCTGCCTCAAAAGGTGGGGGGGGCCACATGCATTGGGAATTAGTTTAGTGAAAAGGCTCTGTGTTCAATCCCCAGTACTGCCAAAAGAAGCTAATGTTTGAGTCTAGGAATAATCGCTTTTTTATCTAAAGCAACAAAATGGTAAAAGGGAATTCTACTATTCTTAAAATCATTATCCATGTAGTGGAATGAAGAAAAATAATAGCTCAGAGAGCTGCTTAACTTTCAGGTCCCTACGATTACCTTACAACATGAGTATTTTTAAATACGACATACATCAATCAAACACCTTTCTGAGGGTATTTCCTCTACACAAGAGACCCAAAGAGGGTTTACCATTAATAATTTGACTTATTTTTAAAAATTTAAGACTTCTTGGGGCTGGGGATTTAGCTCAGTGATTAGAGTGCTTGCCTTGCAAGCACAAGGCCCCGAGTTCGATCCCTGGCACCACAAAAAAATAAATAAATAAAAATTTAAGACTTCTTTTTTCTTGGGTGAGTGCCTGGGATTGACCCTAGGGCCTCCAGTAAGGTTTACCTATGTCCCTAAGAACTTAGCCCTAATCCTCAGTCCAACGACACTAAAAAAGAGATTGTTTTTAAATGGGGTAGAAAGGGGAAAATGGGAAAAATGGCAACTAGTAAAAATAAAACAAAGGATAGCTGAGCACGTTGGTGGACACTTCTGTAATCTCAGTACTAAGAGGCTGGGGCAGGAGGATTGCAGCAAGTTTGAGCCCAGAATGAATTCAAGACCAGCTAACTACACAGTGAGACTCTGTCTCCAAAAAAAAAAAAAAAAAAAAAAGAAACAAGAAAACTCACCAATTTATAATAACCTTAGTAATATCTGAATCAAGTAAGAAACATTAATGAATAGTAAAATGGCTAGATAAATCTGTGCAAATATTCCACACCCCAACAATCTCAAAATACCCTACAACGAGCTATAACAAAGGGAAAAACCACCCATATAATGGAGACATCAGAAAAATACTCATTACTCTTAAGTGAATAATGACACAAGTTGACTTCTCAAGAAAGACACAGAAGCACCTATAAGCATTCTTGACAAAATTGTAATCTGAATCTAAACACGAGAAAACAATGAGATAAATCTACAATTGAAGAAAAAATATTCTGCAAAAAACTAACCTGGATTCTTTTCAAAGTGCCAATGTCCTAAAAGATAAAGAAAAGATTAAAAAAAAAAAAGCTCTAAAGGACGTAATATTGAAGTAGGAAATTTACAGTATATTTCTTGAGAGGCACATTTATTGTATTTACACAAAAAAATACTCTTATGAGACACACTCAAGTGCTAGAGCCCTGAGTTCAGTCCCCAGCACCCAAAAAAAAAAAGGGCTGGGGATTTAGCTCAGTGATTAGAGTGCTTGCCTTGCAAGCACAAGGCCCTGAGTTCGATCCCCGGCCCAAAAAAAAAAAAAAAAAAAAACCAGAAAAAAAAAAGACAGACACATAATGAACTATGTCCTGTAACTTACTCTCAAATGGCTCGGGTGAAATGTTACATAAAGATAAATGTGGTATTAATGAACACAGACAAAGATAAGTGGATTTTCACTCTACTGTTCTTTTATGTTGCCCAGTTGACCTTAAACTTGTCATTTCCCTGCCTTAGTCACCTGAGTGGCTGGGATTAAAGACACATGCCACCTTGGGCACTCTATACTGACAATATTTCAAAATAGGCTGGGGAAAAAAAAGAAAAGCAAACAAACCAAAAATAAGAAAGCAAATTCTATCTCATTAAAATCTTTCACATTCCAGAGTTGTTGAGTCATATAAAGATGAACAAAATTTAGAGACAGAAGCTAGCGCAGAACAAGCAAACCTACCCTTTATGTCACTCAGAGCACTGGGACCACCATGGGACCGGTCTGCCTCACACACCGCACTCCAAAAATCCTGTTCTGCCACAGTGGAGGCCTGGCCCTCATTCTGCAGGCTAAGGGCCAACATGAAGTCCAAGTTTGCAGCATCTTCGCCACCCTTTTGGGGGACCTTTCGGCTTCTATTCCTTTCCTGCCTTTCTTGTTCTTCAACTGAAAAAAGAACCACCACCACTCAAGATACATTAGAGATGCTGCCACCCCTCAAGTCAAGTCCGTGCCTAGCAAATGGTCAAGGTTTAAAACATGCTCAACTCCACTGTGAGCACACTTGAGCTCATACTCCTAGGTCTCTGAACATTGTTTACTATGAGACCAGGCTCTATTTACTATTTTTTTTTTGGTGCTGGGGATCGAACTCAGGGCCTTGCGCTTCGTAGGCAAGCACTCTAACCACTGAGCTAAATCCCCAGCCCCCTAAATGTATTATTAAAAGCAACATTACTGGGCTATAAGACAAGTGCTGTGCCAAACATTTCTCAAGCATGGGGTCAGACTGTCTGAATTCAAATCTCAACTATACCATATACCTACCCTCCTATCACTGTTAGAATTAAATGAGTTAATACATAAAGTCCTCTGCAAATGCCTGAAGCACGTAAGGTATAAGAGTCAGGCTAGCTGGGGAGTTAGCTCAATGGTTAGAGTGCTTGCCTTGCAAGCATGAGGCCCTGAGTTCAATCCCCAGCACCAAAAAACAAAAATAAAAAATACATTTCTTTAGGGGCTGGGGATTTAGCTCAGTGATTAGA
Organism: Hystrix cristata; assembly: GCA_004026905.1. Lineage (NCBI taxonomy): Eukaryota > Metazoa > Chordata > Mammalia > Rodentia > Hystricidae > Hystrix > Hystrix cristata. Next base: position 52,727 of record PVJO010013177.1, read on the forward strand.
GTGCTTGCCTCGCAAG